>JAFVLL020041996.1:0-16803 GCA_021397915.2 Tor tambroides
CATGCCGAAAAATATACACGTTAACCATAGAAACAGAAACCAAAGAAAATATAGAAGTATAGAAAGAAAGTATAGAAAATATAGAAAGATGGGACCAAAAATCCCCATTGCGGAGCAGAAGACCACCACAGCAGAGCAGACAGGACCCAAGATCCCCACAACAGAGCAGAAGATGACCACGGCAGAGCAGATGGAGCTGGAGATCCCCACAGCAGTGAAGATCACTAGCTGGCGGAGTTTGTGACCAACAGAGAAGCCCACTGCGGCAGAACAGAGAGAAAAGAGAGCACAGAGAGGTTAATAACAGCCTCTGTGGCCATAACAGGACAAGCAGAGAGATTGAGAAAGGCCTCTGTGGTTGTTACATGACAGGCAGACAGTTCAAAATGGCCTCGATGTCCGTAACTGGACAGGCAAAGGATTCAGAGATGCATGGCTGTGACATGGTAGACAGAGAGTTCAGAGGTGGCCTCCTTGGTTGTAACAGGACAGGCTAAGAGCTCAGAGACAACCTCCATGGCCATGACAGGATGGGCAAAGGGACAACCTCCTTGGCCATAACAGGACAGCCAGAGAACTCTGTAGGAGATGCTGCCATCTCGGGAGGAGCAGAAGCAGGCGCCACCTCCTCTGGAGGATCAGGAGTGGACGCTGCCACCTTGGGAGGAGAAGAGTGTGTGCAGCCCACACACACACACAGACAAGATGGCAACCATCACGGACAGTGCAGCTGATGGAGGGAGGACCGTCAGGCTAGAGAGCGCTGAGGCCGCACGAATGTTGGCCACTAGCACCGACATCAGGGGTGTGTCTGCCGAACAGGAACCCAGTCTCCGGTGCCTAGGGACTGCATTGATAGCTTCGGGTGCAATGTCCATCATGACAGGAAACACTGGAGTGGCTTCCATAATGGCTGAAGACTCTTTTGTGGCGTCCATAACGGCTGAGGACTCTGGCATGGCATCCATGACGGAACGAGACTCTGGAGTGGACGCTACCGCAGGAGCGCCGCTAATGGCATGAGCAAACTGAGTGGCTCAGATAGCCTACCCTCGAAAAAATATCATGAGGCATATCTGGTCAAAATGTGTTAAATGAGCCAGTTTAATAAAGTCCTCAACATAGTTCTCAACAGGTCGATCTCCTTCATGGAGATGTATTGACTGTGCAGCTGGATTCATTGTTGTGATGAGTTGTTCTGTTACGGTGCGGGAGAGACGAGGCAGAGAGTGAGAACCCAGTTGCCCGCACACTTTAATAAGCAGTAAAACACAGATAATTCAGGCCGAAAGACAGGAAAAAAGTCCACAAGAGCGCAAAGGACAAAAACAAGAACACCCAAGAACCTCAAGCAAAAACAAGAACACCATCAAACAACAACTCACAAAATATGACTGAAACACAAGGGATTATATACACAGGGAAGACAGGGATAATTAGTTACAGGTGTGTCTAATCACGGTAACCATAGAAACTAATGGTGCGTTCAAGTCATGTCGGATACATCGTATTTACGAGTTAAACGCACATGAATGCCACCACAAAGTCGTTATTACGAGTGGAAAATTTTCTTTAAGCCCAGAGCTTCCGAATTGTAGCCGTGTCTGTGAGAAAATGTTTCGGATGCAATGGACGCAGCCAAAGACTATATATATATATATATATATATATATATATATGTATGAAGCGTCTGTTTTTTGCGGTATTTGTTGAAATGAATAAAATTATTATTATTTTTTGTAATGTACAATAAACTTATGTTACACATACAAAATATAATATTATTATATAATTATCATAGAATATATAATAATTCAGTTTACATCAACTTCATAAACTGAATAAAAACAGAAAAAAGCAAAAAACAATGATGCACATTCTTTATTCATCATTTTGTAGATGTAGAGCAAAAAAATCTTATGTAGAAAATTTTATGTAGAAAAGTTAAATCCCCATCTTGTTCTGACCAAATTGACTTGAACGCACCTTGATGTCGTAATGACCAGTTGTCAACACGCAAGTAAGAATGTCCCAGGAGGACTTGAACGCAGCATAACAAGACAAGGAAAGACAGAAGACCAAATACAGGAAAGACCCAAGGAAACTAAGAATACATTTCAACATAAAATTCCTACAAAACACAAGACACAGAACTGGGATCATGACAACTTTGTAAATATATACTGAATATGCATACTGTCACAGTCACCAGTTGAGCTGCACTGCATTTCCCAGCATCCCTCTTGCCACTCACCTGCACTCTGTCGTAAATTTACTCACACCTGACCTCTATCAGTGAATCCTCCTCACCTGTTGCTGCCAATCAAGCTCCCTATAAGACAACACTCCATCCATACGCTCATTGTCTGGTCTCTAAGTTGCTATACTTCTCACCAGTCTCCTACCTGCGTTTACTCACCTCCAAGTTATCCCATCGATCTGCTCCACGTGCTCCTCCACTCCAATTGTTCGTCACAGTCTTCAGACCTACCTGTTTCACCTAAGTTGGATACTTACCTGATGTTCCCGATCTCCTCCTTCAGCTCCGATCCTCGAACTGTTAACCTGCAAAAGAGAAACACGCCAGTTAACTCAGCAAGATAAGTTTATCTATCCATTTCGAACTGATTCATTCTCACCTGCTATTGCTGCTCATCTGCACCCGTTGACCTGTTCAATAAACTTCATATCATTTACCTGATTCACCTCGTATGTGTCACAAAACAGGAGACCAAACAAGTCAAGTCACCTTTATTTCTACAACGCTTTATACAATACCGATTGTTTCAAAGCAGTAGTAACAAATTCAAATTCTGCTGTAAAGCAGCTCTAACAAGCTAATAGTGTCATTATACAGCTCAAGTCAGTTCAGTTTATTCAGTAACGTTCATCAATTGTGCATATACTGTATATGCAGTGTATTTTGCTCATGCATGTATGTGTGATTGCTGTGACAAACTCCATTGAACAAGCAAAAGACACAAGATGTTGTAGTGTTTTACATTTGTCATATCCGTGTGTAGATTGGCGTGTATATGGCTAATCATTTGATGTTTGCATGTAGAGTTACTACGCGAAAACACCATTTTTATAAGTTACAATAGTTTTGAAAGATGTTTGCTTTTGCAAAAGATGCGTAATGTTTTGCATCTTGTTTGAATGTTTGTGTGTAAAGTTTAGAGAGAGTTTTAGAAGCGGTGTAAGCAATTTAAAAAAAAAAAACTAATTCTATAACAATTTATAACAAGCAAATTACCATTTATAATTTTATCTCTAGTTGCAGAACAGGCCTTTGATAGGGTAGAATGGTCATTCTCTTCATCTCACTCAGTCACTTTTAAATCACATATCATCAGCTGGACTAAAACACTTTCTAATGCCAACAGCATCTGTCATAACTATAACCCTTCACACTCCTCTTTGAACCCTTTGCAGCTGCAATATGACAATCACTCAATATTTCTGGAATCCAAGTGAAATATAAGTTTACATGCAAACATCACAAACGCTTCCTCATCAGTTCTGTCAGTCAATAATTTGACTAGTGATTTTTGATGGTGTCAGGATATTCTGTTATCTGCAAGATTCTGCACATTGCCAAATTATACTGGGATGCTGAGCTAGAGCCTTACCCATTTAAAAGCATAACCAAAACAATAAAATATTTTAGAATTAATATCTCACAGTTTCAAAGATCTGTTTAAGCCCAAGCCCAACCATGTCCCACCACTTCCACAAGAAATACAAAACAGACTGAAAAGATGGAACAGTTTGCCCATATCTCTAATTGGCATATTTATCATTGGTAAAAATTAACATACTTCCAAATATCAATTATCTTTTCTCCATGATTCCTGCCACTCCACTCCTGGGCTGGTTCTCCTCTTTAATTTGTACAATATCTAAGTTTTACTGGAAGAAAAAAAAAAAAAAAAAAAAAAAATTCTCTACAAAAGCTTTAACAGTTTGGAGGACTCTCTCAACAGTTAATTTACATTTACCGCTGGGTCCATAACTCTAACCTTAGCAAAAATAATCTTGTACAATCATTGGACATAAAGCATCTTCCATTAATGGGTAAATCTATAAAAATCCTCCCTGGTTATAAAAATAATAATGCCATTAACACCAACCATAAATGCTTGGTGTAAGGCACATGGCAATTTGCAACCATAAATCCACACATCAATATGGTACAGCCCCAAATTTTTAATCAATAATAAAACTTTTTATTTCTCCACATGGAATCAAAGAGGAGTAACCAGCCTGGGCCACCTATACAATGAAGGCATGTTATGACCTTTGATATTCTTCGGTCAAAATATAATATACAAATCAAACTTATTTTCAAAATATACAGTTATATACAAGAAGTTTCATCATCAGTTACATCAGTTTTATTACCCACTGACAGTTGCAAACCCCCCCCCCCCTCAAAAACAAACAAACAAACAAAAAAACATTCTACTCAACTGGAAATATCAAAACTTTCCAATTATCAGTACACTCAAACTTGGATAAATTAAGTCTGCACATGATAAAATTGATTCCTTCACACAAACCTGGTCTACTTTTTTCAACACTTTCAGAACTGATTCCTCTTTGTCATAAATCAAGATAAACCCATGAGGAACATAACTTACATACCTTATAACATAACTTAATATAACTTATGTAGCTTATAACTTGTCAGCTTATGTCAGTTACTTTTCTTACTATAATTTATATTCCACTGCCTTCAAATAAACTGTCTTTTTCTTTTCTTCTTTCCTTGCCTTTTTTCTGTCTTTCCACTGTGTCAGTAATTTGTATTTTTTCACTTTAAAAAAAATAACATGACATGATAAAAAAACAACGAATGCTGTTTACAGTTCCAAGTCTCCACTCCATTTCAAGTGACAATTTCCACAGCTGTTTATGAGCTCTATTTATTTATTGTTCATAAGCTAAGCTTTTAAAAACTCACAATGTACACAGGAGTCTCTGGGGTTCTGGATACCAATATTTCAGAGAAAAAGAATCTGAGTCAGATCAATGAAGATTTTGGTATGGATATAAAGGTTAGGATCATGTTAGGATCAACAGCACACAGTGAGTATATATTAGCATAGTATGTTGATGCTTTTGGGATCTGCTCTTGAAACAGGAAAAGGTGACATTTGAAGTCAGACTTAACAAGCGGACTGTAAATTATTTAAAACAATGAAATAACACAATGGAAATATATAGGGAAAGGGAAGTGGTGTGTGGCCAAGTATGGTGACCCATACTCGGAATTTGTCCTCTGCATTTAACCCATCCACGTGCATGCACACAGTAGTGAACATACACCTGGAGCAGTGGGCAGCCAATGCTGCGGTGCAGTTTGGGGGTCGGTGCCTTGCTCAAGGGTCTCACCTCAGTCACAGTATTGAGGGTGGAGAGAGTGCTGGTTATTCACTCCCCCCACCTACAATCCCTGCCGGACCTGAGATTCAAACCCACAACCTCCAGGTTACAAGTCCAATGCTCTATCCATTAGGCCACGACTGCCCCCATAGTGACCAAAAATATTAAATGGAATATTATTAATTCCAAATTTAACTGAAAATATCTTCTTGACTAATGTATGGTATTGTATGGTTTCAAAAGACTTAGTGCACAAGTCATATGGACTACTTTTTTGCCACTGGAGCTTGACAGAGTCCATCCAGATACAGTACACTTTCACAGCATGAGTATATGATGATTATTTTTATTTCAGGTGAACTATTCCTTTAAAGCCACATAGAGATTTTCATTAAGCATATAATTATCCTTATAAAGAAGGATTTGTATAGGTCACAAATTGGGAATGAGTAATTAAATTTAATTTAAGTTTAACTAAGGCCTTTACTGGTTAAACCTGAAATACAGTACAGTAGTCACAGGCCTGTAGGGATATATTTTCACAGTGCAAAGGTACAACTAGACTTTGTAGTTCTAAAGTAGAGATAGGAAACTTATTAGATGGAGAGACCAAAAACCTACGGACGTAAGTCTGCAAGACCTCCATTCTGAAGAAAAAAAAAACAGAACCTGGATAGTGTTTTACAGAGGTCTTGGGGGCAATTAAAGTGTAATTCTGCTTATACTGCCTGTTTTCTCCTTGAGCGAATGGAGCAGTTCTTTGAAGTGGTAAGTCTAAACAAAATTGTGTGGTTTTAATCGTGGCCAAATCAAACAAATATCTCACCTGTTTTGGCTAAAAAAAGGACAATGTTACCTCTCTAACTTGTTTACACAGGCTACAGCTACAGCTCTGTTGTCAAGTTATTGTTGTTTATAAAAGCATATAAAGAAACTGCTATTTGGTCCAAAAATGGCCACTGATGGGTGTTTAAACAATGGGCTAATTCACAGCCCAAAGCTGGAACAGATAGACAGACACAAAGGGGAAAAGACCACCCTGATAATTTAAACAAACTCTGTGACAATGAACAGACTGCTAATTTACACCACACTCCTGGTTGGCTCACCTCAAACTCAATCCAAATAATTGCACCACATTACAGTGAACACGTGTGTCAACCTCAGTCTTTAAGAAAAGCACTCGCTCAATTTGTCTTTCAATGTGCAAAACCATGAAAGTAAACTAGGGGAATTAGTTGGTTCGGAGGAAAATATACCAACACAACTGAACAAGGTGTTACAAGAACGTTAAAAAAAGGAAAAAGGAAAAAAAACAAAACAACAACAACAAAAAAAAAAAACAAGAACTGAAAGATTTTCATGACTTTTGGTGCCATTAGTAGTACCAAGTGCATTCTTATCAAATATCATATCAGTGTATCCCGGAACACCAAAAAATGTATCCTGTTTTGACCCACAACATTACAGGTTTATGTTCTCATCTGATAGTCTCAGTTCAGTCATGGCAATAATATTTTTTATATAATTATCTTTTCCGCCCCAGCTGTGCAAGCCACAGCAGTGGCAAAGAGGCAAAACTCCATCAGGAGTTACTGGTCCCATCTGGTCTATTTTTGGCTGCAGTGTATTCGAAGTTATATTTATCTGTCCACCTCCTTTCAAGCGAGCACTCTGAGGAGGAAGGAATGTTGCGCTCCAAAGTGGGGCGGCAGCCTCAATTGGCGCACTGATTTGGCGGTAATTTCATGTGATGGTGCCTGACGAGGCGAGATGGAGGAGAAATAGATAATGTGATCGAGACTGGACAGACGAGCCATAGAGGAATGTTCCTGGATGGCTAAGCAAACCCACGGATTAGTAGCATGGCATGAGGTACTAGTCAACAGAACAGAAGAGGTCACCAATGTCTAACCAATAAATGTGAGTGTTGACCTTTTAAATCATTAGACCTCTGCAGTAATTTCCTACCATGTAAAGATGAAGTACATTATGGGGTGAGAGAGATGCTATGTGTGATTTTAACAGATAAAGTTGAAGTGTATCAGTCCTGTGTGTTTTCAGGGACATAAGATTTTGATAAGATTTTTTTTTACTTTACATACACTCAAATAAATTAGTAAAAATGTCTGACCAAAGGGTTTTATCAAAAGGCTTATTTCATTATGTCTAAGAATGTTAAAAAACACCAACATTATCATCACTTAGGTTTAATCCAACATTTAAGACAGCACTGCTTTTTAGGAAACAACAATTCTTTGTACAGCAATATATAGAAAAGCCAAATTTATTTTCTATTTTTTAATTTAATAAAAATTACATGCATAGACTTTATGGTTTGGTTGGCCAAAATCCTAATTAATATCCATGACTGAAGGTCTTATTTGAATGTGCTGTACTATATGTTAATGGTAGAAAATTCTAGTACTATTAGACAGTATGTTTTTACAACATGTTATCATACACACAACACATGGGATAATTTTAGAATGTTTAGATATTAATAGATAATATTATTAGTACAACTGAGTCACTATGAGTGTTCTAACTGAATATAAAAGTCTCAAAAAAATAAATAAATAAATAAATAAAAAGGGCATGTGGCCACTTGGGTGGGATGGTGCCGATTTACTGAGCTGAGGATAAGAGGTTTGGATTTACCTCAAACTCAACCTCTCAAGACCTCGCTTGCTAATCTCTCAGTGTAGACTAATTGCAAAACAACGAGAGGGTTGATCAGGGCTGTCGGCCAGCCCGGACCACAAATTCGCCAAGGGTATTGCAATGGCCTTGGGGCTGATGGGGTCACGCTCTTACCCTGAATAAACTTTATGTAGGATGCACTTCAGCATCCCCTAGAAGCATTTAAATAGAGCTATCTATCTATCTATCTATCTATCTATCTATCTATACGTGAAGTGTCAAGGGATTTCTATTTTAATGTTAACCTAGTGTTCTAATTGATATAAATGTTCCAATTGCTATAACTGTTCATACATTATATACGTATACTGTACCAATTGATAAATTGTTCACTATTGTTTTCGGTTAAATTAAAATAACACTCTGTGGTTATAATCTGCGGTTCTCGCTTAAATGTATTAGATTTGTGAATGTTGTTCAGACAATTCTCAAAACTGGCATAATGTTTATAAAGGCATAACACAAGCACACAAACACAGAAAAAACCAAAACAAACAAACAAACAAAACAAAAAATAAATAAATAAATAAATAAATAAATGAATGAATACTTACAAGAATTCTGTCATTGGGGGAAACGTTGGAATAACATCTACGCCCATGCATGAGACAGCGAAGGCTTTCCATTGGGAACACTCGCAGTTATGAGGACATGAATTCGTATATCCGATCACACACACAATTGACAGTATAAACATCAATAGCACATTTGTCGCCATGATATAAAGAATAAATTTATTTTCTTCCGTTGGAAAACTGCAGTCTCTTCACTCGGTTTTCGACCATTCAAAAGTGACACAAACATTGACGAGCACTTTAAAAGCTCAAACTTGCTTGAGTGTGAGAGTCAGTGAGAGTGAGAGAGGCTGTGAGCGAGGCGGACGGCTGATGCGCCCTTGCGGTTTCTATGGGAACTGAATAGTTGTAAGCAACATCTCTCATTTATCTCTCAGTTACTAACAATTGCGTGGATAAGTTTTCTCACGTCACGAAAAAAAAAAAGTTTATATATGAAGAGTTCAGATGCAAAAGCCTCTAAGTAGGCCTACGTCTGATGTTTTTCTTTAAAAGGACCATTTCTTTCTGGCTACCCACATGAAAAAATACTATAGTAATTTATAGTAAATACTATAGTGTTTTTGAACCATACTATAGTAAAGTGCATTATACTGTATATTATAGTATTTACAACACTTTGTTAATGAATGCTACAGCATACTGTAGTATTAACTATAGTGAACTGATAAACTGTAATAAATACTGTAGTATACTTTAGTTTTTACTACAGTAAACTGTAGTATATTGTAGTATAATATACCCTATAGTTGTAGAAAACTTAGTACAGTATTGGGTAAAGTAATTTGTTTATTACTATAATTGTTATATTACCACAAAAACTATAGAATTACCACAACAAATTAATTCAAGTACTTTACTATAGTATGGTCCAAAAACACTACAGTATTTACTATAAATTACTACAGTATTTTTTTCATGTGGGTATACTATGTATAGGTTTCTATGTAAGTACTAGTACTTCTGAATGGGTTGAGGCTGGGATTTAGCGCATTTGAAGTGAAAGTACTTGATGAACATACTAAGTGTGGAGAGCATTCACTCAGTATCGTTGTTTCATTTTTGACCAAGATGGCTTTTAGAGGCTTTTGCATGGGAACTCTTCATATATATATATATATACACACACATATATACAGGTGCTGGTCATATAATTAGAATATCACTCAAAAGTTGATTGGCATTTCCATTAATTCCATTCAAAAAGTAAACTGTATAATGTATACATTCATTCCACACAGACCATATATTTAAGTGTTTATTTCTTTTAATTGTGATGATTATAACTGACAACTAATGAAAAAACCAAATTCAGTATCTCAGAAAATTAGAATATTACTTAAGATCAATACAAAGAAAGGATTTTTAGAAATCTTGGCCAACTGAAAAGTATGAACATGAAAAGTATGAGCATGCACAGCACTCAATACTTAGTTGGGCCCTTTTTGCCTGAATTACTGGCAATGCGGCGTGGCATGGAGTCGACTTCAGTCTTGTGGCACTGCTCAGGTGTTATGAGAGCCCAGGTTGCTCTGATAGTGGCCTTCAGCTCTTCTGCATTTTCATATTCCAGACACTGATTCTCTTTCTTTCACAATACCCCATAGATTTTCATGGGTTAATACACAGCTTACACTAATTAAGAAATGGGATACCATGGTCCTTAAACCAGGTACTTGCAGCTTTGGCACCTGTGTGCAGGTGCCAAGTCCTGTTGGAAAATGAAATCACATCTCTGATAAAGTTGGTCAGCAGCATAAGCATGAAGTGCTCTAAAACTTCCTGGTATACGGCTGTGTTGACCTTGGACCAGAAAAACACAGTGGACCAACACTACAGAGATGACATGGCACCCAAACCATCACTGACTGTGGAAACTTTACACTGGACCTCAAGCAACGTGACTGAAGCTCCTTCCTCCTCCTTCCTCCAGACTCTGGGACCCTGATTTCCAAAGGAATGCAAACTTTACTTAATGAACATAACTTTGGACCACTCAGCAGCAGTCCAATCCTTTTGTCTTTAGCCCAGGTGAGACGCTTCTGGACGCTTCTGTCTGCTGTTCAAGAGTACTGGACACAAGAATGCGACAGCTGAAACCCATGTCTTGCATACGCCTGTGCGTAGTGGTTCTTGAAGCACTGACTCCATGCAGTCCACTCTTTGTGAATTTCCCCCACATTTTTGAATGGGTTTTGTTTCACAATCCTCTCCAGGGTGCGGTTATCATATATGTGTACAGGTGCTGGTCATATAATTAGAATATCATGAAAAAGTTGATTTCACTAATTCCATTCAAAAAGTGAAACTTGTATAATGTATACATTCATTCCATATATATATATATATATATATATATATACACACACACACACACATTATCGAGTATATTGCAAAAACCAAACAAAACACACCTACAGAGTGTCAGACTGCATATCACACGAAGAGTGCCGTTTTTTCTTAAAAAATCAGCATGGTTACAAATGTGATATTGATTCAACAGTTCAATAAACAATAATATCAAGAGACTTACGTTTTAGACACCATATTGGCTGTTTTTGCTCTATTTCGCCAACAAAAAAACATTCCACACACAGCCACACAGCACTGTTTTGCGTCTCTGAGCAACATGACAACGTTTCGTTCCTGAATGAATCAACCGTTTAAATGATTCGGTTCAATCGCAATGACTCACTTATTAACAGTGACTTGCTGCCACCTATTGGCGGATTTAATTTTACATTTAAAGTGTCTTTTCATTTTAAAATAATTTCAAATATCAGTATTCAACATTTCATGTTTTAAATATCAAAACTTTATTTATGGATTTGTAACTGCAGGTTAAAGCATTCCATGTCCCTCTAAGCTGCTTTAACATGTGAAAATACATCCAAACGCCATAAACTTCTGCAAAGATGAATTTTCTTGATACTGAATTCATTTGTTTAGTAACAGCCTAAGTTTAGTATTATTATAATTGATTGATAAAATGTAAGAATTTGACTCAAAAGATGATGCACATTTTTAGAAAAAAAAATGGCTTTATAAAGGTAAAAATGCCCATAAAAGGTAAAAATCAATTTAAACTTATTGGAAAAGATTAATTTCTATCACTGCTGTGAACTGACCACACAGAATATGAAGAATATCAAAAGTCAGCTGTCCACAGCAATCCCTAAGATATCAGCACAATAACACACTCAGCAAAACATTGTCTAATTATCTTTATTGATAAAATCCCAGAAAATATTGAGATATTATTTTTTTTGTCAATATCGCACACCCTTAGTACTGACACAAAATTATTTGCAAAGGTCGCTTTGTCACGTCCAGTGTAGACAACCTCAAGCTGTTGGTTTATTTCTGTTTTTTTTTTGACTAGTAGAAGTTATGAATGGCCGGTAACTTAAAAATTTAGCAGCCAAATTGGGTGGTGAGTGAAAAAGTTTATTTCAATCCCTGTATATATATATGGGTAAAGCAACAGTAACCTCAAATCCCAAATGAACAATATTATTAAACAAACACTTCTATAGGGGGCCTTTTAACAAGGGAAATACTTTCATCTTTTGAAAATAAGAAAATGCACTGTGTTAAATCACAAATGCAACCTCTCCTCCTGAAAGACATCCACTGATGTACACTTATTTCATCTTCAATTTAGTTTCTGATCTAAATTTTATCCATTGACATGACTAACAAAAACAAAATTTCATGCTTATTTTAACAAATAAAATACAGTATATGTAAAAATTTGATTATATTCATATATATATATATACATATATAGAGAGAGAGAGAGAGAGAGAGAAATAACATGCACAGTAATAAAAAATATATTTATATTAAATATGATAGAAAATTTATTCAAATCATGTGTGTGTGTGTGTGTGTGTGTGGGACTATTCTTGGGACTATTCTTTTTATATAGAAAATATACTTTTAATAGAAAATATATTAAATCATATGTGTGTGTGTGTATACTTGTATTTTCTATGAAAAGTGTTACTATTTTGTGAATGTTTCTTCTAAAAAAACAGTTTAAAACTTACACACACACACACACACACACACACACGATCTCAATCTATTTTCTATTAAATCTACATTTATTTCTATTCTTGTGCATGTCACTTCTCTCTATCTCTCTATATATGATTTTAATACATTAATATATTTCATTTTCATTTCATTTAAAAGTCCCATTATTTTGTGCACATTATTTATAAATAAATTGTTGGAAACTTGTCAAATGTAAATACTTTTTAAATACACACACACACACACACGCACACACGCACACATTTGATTTTTATATATTCATGTACTTTTTATTAAATGTAAACATATTTTTATTATTGTGCTTCTTATTTCTCTCTCTCTGTATGTATGCATATATATATATATATATATATATATATATATGCTTTTAATATATATACATTTTTTCAATGCACATCAATTTGTTTAAACTTGTTCCAGCATGATCTCATATATATATATATATATATATATATATATATCATGCTATGTTGAAAGTCCCACCATAAAATGATATCCGTGATAAACTCTGCAGATGGTCCTGTAGCTTTAAAAACTAGGCCAGCAGCTCTAAAGCAACTTTGCTGATCCGTTTAAAGGACGTCCGGTGCAGGAACTGGAGGAACGCTGACAATTAAAGCACAGTTCTGGAACACAGAGCCACTCGGGCTCAGAAAGACGCATTTCCAGCAGGTGAATGAAGGTGTGAATGAAGTGAGCTGGAATCTAATTGAAAACACCCTTCACAGGGCAGATGAAAGTCAGACTGCTAAATGTGCTGCGGTTGGCCTTTAGCCCTCGACATGCATTTTGGCTATTACCATTTGCATAATGTGATGTTAATGGTCTTTATACAGGAGGAATCCTGGGACGGAGCGAGTCGGCCGTTCATAGATGTCTCTTCACTCGAGGATAAAATGTAAAATGGATTTTTATCACCTGCGAACACACGAGTTATTTGGCAACATCTATCCTTTTCTTCCCACCATTTAAGCCGTATTTAATTAACCTATGATCTTAAATGAGCTTAACTTTCACGTCTGTGGTTTTCATTTTTCATTCTGGTGTAAAGCACTTTGAATCACTATTGTCCATGACATTCACATTAATACATTTTGCAGGTGCTTTTATCCAAAGCAACTTGCATTCATTTTTAGTTAATGCACTCCCTGGTAATCGAACCCATGACCTTGGTAATAATTGCAACTTAATTATCTCATAATTCTGACCTTTTCCTTACTATTCTGAGTTCACTATGTCTCACAATTTGCTGATATTTTTTTCAATTATGAGAATTTGCGAGGAAAAAAAAGTCAAAGCTGTAAAATAAAGTCTTTTTTATCATTATAATTTTTTTTTATTCTGTGGCAGAAACAAGCTTCCAAAAAAATAAAATAAAATAAAATAATAATAATAATCGTGCATTGGTAAGTAGAAATTTTTACTTTAAAAGTTGTAATTATGACATACTAAGTCATACAAGATAAATAAAAAGTCAAAATTATGACATAAGAAGTCATAATTATAACTTTAAAATGAGTGACATACTAATTTGACATACTAATTGAAAATTTTATGGCATACTAAATTACATCCTAATTACCATATAATATATAACCATAATTGAAATTATGAGATAAAAAGGAAAAAAAAAAAAAAAATCCTAATTTTTTTTAAAAGAAAAATACAATTATGATTTAGTATGTCAATTTTGACTTTTAAATTCATAATTTTCACTTTTTATCTCATAATTATGACTATATATGAAAATTTAGACTTAGTATTTCATAATTAGCCTATGAATTTTTATGTCAATTTCCACTTGGTATTTCATAATTTCAACTTTTTATCTCATAATTATGACTTAGCATGTTAATTTCGACTTTTAAAATCAATTTCGATTTAGTATGTAATAATTTCGACTTGATGTGTCATAATTTCAACTTTTTATCTCAGTTATGACTTTACATGTCAATTTTGACTTAGTATGTCATAATTATGACTTCTTGTCAATTAGTGTGTCATAATTTTGACATGTAAAGTCATAACTGAGATAAAAAGTTGAAATTAAGACAACACATTAGCAAGTAATAATTATATGACATCAAGTTAAAATTGACAAGTCATAATGAGATAAAAAGGTGAAATCATGACATTAAAAGTAAAAAAAGATGAGATAAAAAAGCAAAAATTGACTATATCATAATTTAGATTTTTTTAATCCTGTAATTATGACTTAGTATGTCAATTTCGATTTTATCTCATAATTATGACTTCTACTTTTAAAATCAATTTCGATTTAGTATGTAATAATTTTGACTTGATATGTCATAATTTCAACTTTTTATCTCATAATTATGACTAAGCACGTAAATTTTGACTTAGTATGTCATAATTATGACTTCTTGTCAGTTATATCATAATTTAGATTTTTTTAAAACCTATAATTATGACTTAGTATGTCAATTTTGATTTTTTTATATCATAATTTTGGCTTATGTCATAATTATGACTTATGTCAATTTTGACTTTTAAAATCAATTTCGAATTAGTATGTAATAATTTTGACTTGGTATGTCATAATTTCAACTTTTTATCTCATAATTATGACTTAGCATGTCAGTTTTGACTTAGTATGTCAATTATGACTTGTCAATTAGTGTGTCATAATTTTGACATGTAAAGTCATAAATGAGATAAAAAGTTGAAATTATGACATAAGACAATGGCGAGTAATAATTTTGACTAAAATCAGAAGAAAGGTCAAAATTAGGATATACTAGGTTATTTGACATCAAGTTGAATCTATGACATTAAAAGTCAAAATGATGAGATAAAAAGGCAAAAAAAAAAACTATTTATATCATATTTTAGATTTTTAAAATCCTATAATTATGACTTAGCATGTCAATTTCGACTTTTAAAATAAATTTCAATTTAGTAATAATTTCGACTTGATGTGTCATAATTTCAACTTTTTATCTCATAATTATGACTTAGCATGTCAATTTTGATGTAGTATGTCATAATTATGACCTTGTCAATTAGTGTCATAATTTTGACATGTAAACTCATAATTGAGATAAAAAGTTGAAATCATGACATATCAAGTCGAAATTATTACTAAATTGAAATAGATTTTAAAAATCGAAATTGAGAGTGACAACGGCAAGTAATAATTTTGATTTTAAAATCAGAAGAAAAGTCGAAATTATGATATACTAGGTTATATGAAATCAAGTTGAATTTATGACATTGTCAAAATGATGGCAAAATAAAATTACTATTTATATCTTAAGTTACATTTTTTAAAATACTATAATTATGACTTGGTATGTCAATTTCGATTTTTTTTTTAAAATCATAATTTTGACTTATCTCATAATTATGACCTAGTATGTCATAATGTTGACTTTTATCTCATAATTGTGACTTTTAAAGGCACAATCATGACTTACCAAAGCATGATTTTTTTTATGGCATATTTGGCCTTCCATATATAGACATTGCAATGACAGGATAATGATTCACGTCTACTCATTAAAGTAACAATATTTTACATGAGCTCAGCTTTGCTCACCTTGAACAAAATCACAGTCCTGATGTTCCTCCTCAACAGTCAGGGTTTCCTCTTTCTTACGTATATTTCCTCTGGCGCAGACCAGTGGTCCGTGGTATTCAGCGCTGAGTTATTTGGGTTTGTCAGTGCTCTGGTTAGCTCTGTGTGCGCTGTCACTTAAACAGATGATCAGCTGAGACAGCAGAGGTTCAGCGGGCCCGTCCCAGCGGAGGACAGCGGGACAGAATGAAGGCCCGGCGAATGAGAGACGACAGATCATTCAGCCCGAACCAATGGACTGTCTGAAGGAGAATGCCCAATTCTCAGGAGGAAAACAGGGAGGGTTCCTCTGGAAAAACACTGGAGTAATTCCATTCAGCTCTTTGATTAATGACACGCTGAGAAAATGAGCGTTTTTGGTCTCGTTTCCAGTGATCAGTCTTGAAACAAGATTCAAACCAGGGGCAGAAACTTTAAGACATGCACACTGAGCATAATTATCATTTTTGACTTGATATCAAGGAATAAAAAAGCTAA
>JAFVLL020041997.1:0-35257 GCA_021397915.2 Tor tambroides
CAACCATTCTCACTCCTGAAGCCTAACTTTTAGACGCTGCAGGCAACTGTCCATATTTCCAGAGGCTACGTAAAACGTGAAGGAACAAGCTAACGGTAAGCAACTTATTTTTGAAGTAAATGGGCTATGTTGGTGGTTAGATTAGCTTGTTTGTAGCTAGCTAAATTAAGTTCGCTGTAGAGCAGGACGGGATGCATTTGTATCTGCTGTAAATTATGGTGTTCCAGTTTAAATGGTGATTACCGCGTGAGGTTGCTGGGTTTTTTGTTTGTTTGTTTTGTTTTGCATGAGGCTGCTGTTGCGATAGCTATGAAGAGTGTAAGTTATGTTATCGCTACATTACTTCACTACCCTTTGCAAAAATGCTCCTCAGTCTCGACCTTAAAGCAACACTCCACTTTTTATGAAAATAGGCTCATTTTCCAACTCCCCAAGAGTTAAACAGTTGAGTTTTACCGTTTTCGAATCCATTCAGCCGATCTCCGGGTCTGGCGGTAGCACTTTTAGCGTATCTTAGCATAGATCATTGAATCTGATTAGACCATTAGCATCGTGCTCAAAAATGACCAAAGAGTTTCGATATATATTTCCTATTTAAAGCTTGACTCTTCTGTAGTTGCATCGTGTATTAAGACTGACGGAAAATGAAAAGTTGTGATTTTCTAGGCTGATATGGCTAGGAACAATATTCTCATTCCGGCGTAATAATCAAGGAACTTTGCTGCCATTCCATGGGTGCAGCAGGCGCAATGATATTACGCAGCGCCTGAAAGTAGTCCCCAGCTATATCATAACTAGTTACCTAGCTAGTTTCTAGTAAAGATCAGGTGATAGGAGAGATCTGCGTGAGGGCGACATGTTTCAGGTCCATGAGGAAGTCAGAGAAGCCGTATAGTTTGAGAGTAGGAGGACACAATGAAGACTTCAGCTAAACAAAATTAACGTTTTAAATAGAGATGCACCCGATGGACAGGTGTCGTGCCAGGTGAGGCTTGCGCAGCCTGAGTGAGTGTGTGAGAGAGACTCGTGCAGAAATCAAAACAAATCAGCGCACATCATCATATATGATTTAGGTACGCAACATTGCACGACCAAGATGTTTCAACACGATTGAAATGTGATTTTATACAATAGTAGTTAAAGAAGTTAAAATTGTGACAATAAAATTAGACACAATATTGACTGTTTTTGCTCAATTTCACTGATGAAAATAGTTCCAATCAAAGCCACAGCAGAATTGTTTTGTGTCTCCGAGCAACACAGCGGTGTTTCTTTACTGAATGAATCCACTTTTTTGAACAAATCGAATGAGTCAATGATTCAGTAACCCATTCATAAGGACAGTCACTTGCCTTGTTTCTGAATGAATCAGTCGTTTGAACAAATCTGTTGAATGAAGGACTAAATGACTCACTCATTCAAACGGTCATTTGCTGCCACCTACTGGTTAGGGTTCATATTTAAAACTATCACTGCATTTTTACCAACATTTCTTATTTGTATGTTTAAAAAATATTTAAAACATTCATCTTTTACATCAGTTATTTATGCATTTGCAATTGTGTGGTGTAAATGCATTTATGGCACCTCAGCTTCATCAAACAGTCTGTGTAAATGCATCTAATGCCACTTCAGATGGAGCTTCTGATGGAGTTTGTTGATACTGATTCCTGAACTCTACAGTTTCTTATTATTCTAACTGAATTAATAGAAACAATGTAAGAATTTGATGTGAAAGATGAGACATTTAATAAGGTTAGTGAAAAAAGGACAATTTAAGAGGGAAATGACATCTGTTTTGTTATATACATCAACTCCTTTTCAGGTAACTGTTATTTCTACCTCTTTACAGTCACAGAGCACTTTATTTTTAGAGTAGTTTAAGTGAGAGAACATCTGTAACTTAGTCCAGATTGGGGGAATTGTAATGTTTAATATTTATGTAAATAATTTTTTTTGCATTGGAAAAAAAAAAAAAAAAAGTAAAGATTTTTGTTATGCTGTCAATTATAGTTCTTTATAGTTGAAAGATAACCGGAATCGGCAAAAATCGGTATTGGCGGGTCAAACTTACAATAAACGGAAATCGGACAAGAAAATTGCAATCGGTGCATCTCTAGTTTTAAACAATTTTTGTTGGTCCTACATCTGTGTAAAGACAGGCAGTATGTGGCTAAGTTTAAAGTCTATTAATATTAATGGCTAATTCTTGCCACCGTTTAATTCAATTATCTTCACAGATTGTATTAAAGGACTCTCGTCCTGTAATACTCTCTCAAAGCAGTTGCTACCACATTGTTGCACTACTCTAGCAGACAGCACACTACTCACAGCTTGGCCTTAGTGCAGGTCCACCAGTTTGCAGCTGTACTGAATCTGAGCAGAGCTGGCAGAAACCAAGGACAACAGTGAGTTTAAATAGATTACTTATTAAAAAACAAATGATATATTTAAAATTTATGGATAATGCAGTAAATTATGGAATACAATAAAACTGATTTGAGTTACAATTTTATTTACTAAGTTGTAAAGAGCATTAATAAAAGACCGAACACAATCACCGCTCTTTAGGATACGTCATTTTTCTTGATGAGCGGCCAGTAATTTCTGTGGACAGTAGCCATTATTCAGAAATATTTGACTGCTTGTTACGGGGCGAACAAGACGTGAGACGTGCGGATCCATTTGCGAAGCTTTATTATAAAACATGGTAATATTCAGGCAGGGGCAAGACACAGAGCAATCCGTAAAGCAAGCGTGGGTCGACGATCAGCAAACAGTATCCAACAGGGCAAGGCAGAGAGATAATCCAGGTACACGAGTAATAATCCAAGAGAGGTGCAAACAGAGTCCGAATGGCAAGGGAAAGGGTTAATCCAGGAAACACAGGCAAGAATCAAAACACAGGAAAAACTAACAAGGCAAGACTATGATAACAGAGAGGGCTCCGTAATTGTAGCTATCGCTTGGAGAGTGATATACGCTAAACAATACTCAACAATATGACTGAGAAAGTCCATGGTTTAAGTAAGCTGAGTAATCAGTGCAATCAGCTGTGTGATCAGTGTAATCAGCTGTGTGTCGTCAGTGCAATGGATTATGGGAACTGTAGTCCGTGGGTGACAAGCAACAGTTAGTGTGGTGCAAGAGTCCATGTGGTGAATGAGTGACCTCTGGTGGTGAGTTAACGGAGGTGCATGGCCAGGATTCGTGACACTGCTGAATTGACCTTCTATAATAAGAATATCAATATTCTAAAATTATTGTTGTAATAATCATATTATTATGCTTATCAAGCCAGGTCCTGTCAATTGAATGGTGATTCTGTCTGCAAGACCCAAAGAGAGGAAACTTGCTGAGGGATTAAGGTGGGACACTTTTAAATTCATCATTGTAGTATTTTAAATAAACTTTTCTAAACTCAAGATTTATAAAATACTTGTTGTGTGAGATCACTTTTTAAGGTGCAATATTTTCCTAAAATTTCTTCAGGGCTTCTCCAGATGGGATTATTTTTGACCCTAAAGAGCACCATGTTTTTGGCCTTTTAGAGGTAAATTGTCCAAATGTTAAACGTTATGTTGACTGTCCTTACCTTATATTTCACAATGGCACACCAGAACTGAAACAACAGTATGCTTACTATTGGCAAGTTCAAGGACAAATGCTGATCTCAGGATGGGACTGGTGTGATTTTGTCATTTATGCACAGGATGACATGATGATCCAGCACATCTACAAAGACATCAAAATGTTTCAGACCATTCGACATGATTTCGTGGGGCCCCTTTTAATCTGTTTTACTTTTGTTTTAATGGTTAAATTACATGTTATAAAATAATGTGTCTAATGTCAAAAAATGTGTCTAATGTCTAATTAAAATCCTGAAAGTTATACAATTTAACATCAATTTATTAAAAGTTGAACAAAAATGACGTGTTTAGGGCCCTATGAAAAGTTTCATTTTTTCTCAGTTTTATTGTTACCAAATTGTGTTTAAGCATGTCTAATTATTTGAATGAATAAAAACAACTTTATTTACAATTGATTTTTAGTCTTGGTCTAGCGTATGAAATATTGTTTTGTTTTTTTTCCCCCTCAGAAATTCTGTTTTGTATTTAAATTTTTCTGGTTATAAACTGAAGGCATAAAACAATTTCATTCATCTTTAACTACATGAAAATTAAACTTCATTCGCAGAGGAGCTGGTGTGCGAGGAATGTGCAGCCTTTTTTTAATGGGGGACACTAGCACTCCTCCTGAGGTTATTCCCCTCTTCGCAGGTAGGATTTATTTTTCTCCAGATCACAAAAGACTTGTAGGTCAAGACATCTTATTGAAAAATAGTGCTATGGGCCAGTGAGCCATTTTTTAAAATTTTATAATTACACAAAACACACTATGATTAATATAATTGCAATAACATTTGTAGCAATAAAAAAATACAAAGGAGCAAATAACTTGTGAAAATTTCCACTCCACCTTTGGTTCTGTTGAAACCTAAAATGATCTCTGGTGTCCTGTCCTCTCATTCACTGACTCTAGGACACGATTGTGTGTCTCTGTGAAGGCAAACAGTGATGAGAATCGAGCCATGCCTCTAAGGTTCGTCAGTGCACGGCTCAGGCTTGTTTTTTGCACCATTTCACTTTTTTTTTTTTTTGCAGTAGCTCTGTGCCAAGAGCATAAGAAGTTTAAAAAAAATGTAAAATATAAAAATATGTGAAAATATTTCCTTGAATGCCATGCATCATTTCAAGCACTATTTGCCTGGCCCAGTTGTCTCTAATGCTGTGTCTCTGCGGGTTTTCTGGTGTATACCTGCAGATTCAAACAGTAGCTGGTGTTTGCATCAGATTTTGATTCTAAACTTCATAAGTTTGCTTGGCATGCTAAGGGAAGTCGTGGCGTAACGGTTAGAGAGTTGGACTCGTAATCGAAAGGTTGTGAGTTCGAGTCTCGGGCCGGCAGGGATTGTAGGTGGGGGGAGTGAATGTACAGCGCTCTCTCCACCCTCAATACCACGACTGAGGTGCCCTTGAGCAAGAACAGAAACCCTGTTGCCCACTGGCTGCCCACTGCTCCGGGTGTGTGTTCACGGTGTGTGTGTGTGTATTTGTTCACTACTCACTGTTGTGTGTGTGCACTTGGATGGGTTAAACGCAGAGCACCAATTTTGAGTATGGGTCACCATACTTGACAATACGTCACGACTTTCACTTTTCACTTTCATGTATTGCTTGAGAGGTCACCATCCCCTGAATGCATCCCCTGAATGCACTCATTAACTGTGATGTGGAGACCAGGACTGTACAGTACATCAACAGAAAACTACCCAGTTGGCCCAAATCTTTTGGATAGTGGCCCGCTTATTTTCCCTCCTTGCAGCTCTTGTCCTCTTATCACCAAATCACATCAAACCCTTGACAGCGGTGGAAAGTTTTCAGTAGCATGGTGGCCAGAGAAATCGCGTTCCCCATCTTACCTTCTCATAAGCTATGTGTTGCTTCACAATGTGACTTCAAACCACCAGTAAGTATCAGGAGGCCGATAAACGCTTGAATTTCAGTACAGTCAGGCACGGACTGGCCATCGGGAGAACCGGGACAATTCCCGGTGGCCTGGCAGCAGATTTGGCCTGCTGCCCAGGCCCAGATTAAAAATTCACAGGCACAATCAAGGTTTTTGGTGTCATTTTCATTTCTTGCCTGATAAAGCAGTGTTTGTGAGCTCAGTGCTGCTTTGTTTACAGCATTACCAGGGAAACCTCTACTTCTCCCGCTCTAAAAGCACCTCCTGCTGGCAGAGAATGAGTGTGTTTTATGGTTGGTCACAATTGTGTGGGATGATGTGTAAACTGAAATTAAATCTTAAATTATTTCTGCAGTCATCACAATTCTTATATATCTCACCCTAGTTATTAACCCATTTTAAACTGTTTCATCATAGTCTATGGTTACTATTATACATAAAAAAACCCTTGGACTGCACAGGTAGTTCCAAGTCAGTTTAATCACTGATCCATGTTAATGTGCTGCTTTAATTGATGCACACTAATCAACATGCATCACTCGCTCACACACACACACACACACAGAGAGAGAGAGAGAGAGAGGTCGGAGATCATAGATTGCGCTGCACACACACAAACTTGTTGTCAACGCTTCCCCAAAATTTGTATTAATAAAATAAAAGATAGATACTAGATCGCTACATTATATTCTCCAGCAACGAGGTGATAAAATTGCTGTATTTTAAGTAGCCTAGTTGTTTGTAGAGAGAGACGCAGCAAGCAGGTACACACAATTGTCATCTCTCTCTCTCTCTCGATCGACAATTAATTGAAATACATGCTATAATTCATTTAAATAAATGTGGTCTAACCGCACCGCATTTCATCTCTGTGTCTGATTTTGAAGCAGGCAGAACGCTAATGCTAACGAACCGTAACTGGCGAAAATAACTGTCATTTTTCCCCATTCTTTAAAATATGACCTTACTGTATGTGTTGTATAATTGTAAAAATGCATTTTGGTTGAGTGTTGTTATCTTTAATGTTAGCTTTTAATTGTACTTAGCTTCAGGCCGTTTAATTTTTGATGAAATTTGTTTCTTTGTAAGTCTGCACATCCACAGTTTAGTGGCTAAAATTTCTATTTATTTAACATGTTGTCATCTGCAAAGTATACAAGGTTGAACTAGAGTTAAAGGAATAGTTCACCCAAAAGTGAAAAAGAATACATTGAGGTCTTAAGACACGAAACAATTGGTCTATGCAAGAAACTGAACAGTATTTATATAATTATTTTTTACCTCTGATCCACCGCAATGTCCAACTGTCCTGAGCGCGTTCACAACATCCGGCGTGTGAAGCGTCAACGTGCTCTGGCATAGTAGACGCATGTACATCACTCATCCTTTACACAGTGCAGAGAGACTGTGGACGTGTTAAAACAATGAGTGACGTATACGCACGACAGTGTTCTACTGAACAAACAACGTCACCTACATCTTGGATGCACTGGGGGTAAGCAGATAAACATCAAATTTTCATTTTTGGGTGAACTATCCCTTTAAGACACCTGAAGTTTATGAAATAGACACAGCTTTCAATCTTTATGTCAGCAAAAGGTAAGTGAGGTCTGGACAAAATTCATAATTCTTGTCTGATTACGTGCTTATTCAAACTGCTGCTGGCTTGATCACAGAGCTATTAGCGGCATGACAAGATGTCTTGCACCGCATCTGTGTCAACCATTTTATGAAGACTTTATAGTGGCACTCAATGGCATCATTGGTTAGTTAACTAGAGAACCAGATGTTAATCCTAAAAATGTTGATGAGACTGTTTTAAAGGAATCTGGCTCTTTTCTATTTGAAATTGCAAGCCAAACTGTTGCTTCCAGCCTCAGTCATCTAGACAGTCGTTGAAGATATGCAGTCAATACATGAAATCAAACAGTCCCATTTGCTTTTCACACTTCAGGAAAATTAATGTCACTTGATGTCCAATGGCAATGATAACAATGGTACTTTATTATCTTAAATCCGAAGACCTTTTTCAAGAACAATTTTAATTATGTTGAGCCAGTACCTATTTGTCTAGGACTGAAAGAAGCAGGAAAAGGGTGTTTGCACAGTATGTAGCTGTAAAACAAACAGTTGAATCTCTTCTTCTTAATTGCAAGTCTGTAAGGGAACAGTAAAATGATATGCACAGTCGTGTCCAGGTGAAGGACATTTCAAAAGATGTGTGGGATGGTGAAAACATCACTGCAAACTTGCAACATGCAGATGAATCTACATCAGGCTTCGTCCTATATCAAGACTCTTTTGAGGTTGTGAATCCTCTAGGGTCTGGAGGAAAAAAAATAAAATTCTGGCTACGTATCTCACATTAGCAGATCTATTTCCCCATAATAGGTCAAATACTGACCAAATGCAATTGGTGTTCCTATGCAGGGAACAAGACTTTAAGTACTTTGGTCAATGACCTTAAAGACCTTGAGAGTACAGGTGTAGATTTTCCAAATGAACTGAATGTAAAAGGAATCTTGTAGGCAATACTTGGTGACAATTTAGGCTCACATAATATTGGTGGGTTTCTGGAGATTTTCAGTGGAAGCACATAATTTTGCAGATATTGTGAAATTGACAAATGTGCATTTCAGGAAGATCCACTTTCCAGGGCCATATTTCGCGTAGTGCAGTCTTACAAAGATCATGTTAAGAATCCTGATGAGGGTTTGATCCAGAGTGGAGGCATCAAGTTTGACTCCTTGTTCAGTGAGCTCTCCTGCTATCATGTATGTATGCCAGGGTTGTGTTGTATGACCTTGTTTTATATATACACAACTTTTCTTAAAGGTTGACAGACAATTTACTTACCTGGAAATGAATCGAAGATACAATCAGTTCAAGTTTCTAGGTATGACAACAGTGACAGACAGGAAGTGAGAAGCTAGGTGGGCATGCTGCACAGAACTGGTATTTTAAGAATGCTACCTATGTTTATTGGTAACAAAATTAAATCACCCGGTGCGTATGAAGTTTGGCAACTAATTTTACTATTAAAGGAAATTGTTGCACTTGCCTGTGCACCAGCCATTGGTCAGACAGGGTGTTTGAGAGTTTTGATTGATGAGTACCTAGATTTTAGGAAACATATTTTTCCTAATTGCTGTCGGAGACATAAACATCATTTACTTAGCCACTACCCAGAGCTCATTGTTCATTTTGGACCACTCATCTCAGAGCCAGCATGTGTATTTCATGCAGTGTGTAAGAAAACTACACAACTTTAAAAATCTGTGCTTTCAGCTTTGAGATTTTAGTTTACCTGTAGAAACCTCATAGGTTTTTTCGGCATAAATTAAGTTCTTTAATAATTTGTTTCTCACGAAATTAGCCTCTGAAGCTTCAATGGCATTAAGTTAAAAACTGAAACCGGGTTAGTTGTTCAGTTATCATCATGTACTCACAGTAAGGTTGTTAAAAACTCATACAACTGCCTTTCTAGAAGCCTACATTGTTGGTTATCTTTTAATATTTATCTATAGAAAAAGATGCCATTAAAAGTGAACAGTAACTGAAGCTGTCAGTTCCTAATATTCTGCCTTAATTTACTTTTTTTTGCTGTACTAAAGATATAGTCATACAGATTAGAAGCAACACAAGGTTAATTTTCATTTTGGGGTGAATTATCCCCGAGTCTCAGATCACATGGTTTGCTTTCATTTTGGGTGTGTTCCTTATTTATTCATTCATTTATTTAAATCATGAAAGACATGACATTGTGTGGCTTTGTCAGGACTTGCATAATTTTATCACTGTCTTTTCTACACCAAGCTCTCCAGAATAAATGATAAATCATAGAATAAACTTTAATCAATCCATTTCTTTAAGGTCCAGATGATACTCAGGGGCAGTGGATGAAATGATGGATGATCAGTATAGAAAGCAGAAAAATCCACGACTGTGTGCAGCCAGATTTTCTCTCTGGACTTGCTTAATTGTTTTCTTTGTATTAAATTTTTAATTTGCAGTACCAGGAGGAAACCGCATGCACACTGGAATTCTGTCAAAGGTGACGAGTTTGCACTTACTTACTTTTTGTTCATATTAGTTTGTTGATTTAAAGGAATAGTTCCCCCTAAAATAATGTTCTAATTTAATCAAGTTTGTCATCTCTTGTTTTTGGGGTACACAAACGAACAAAAGGGATTCTGATATTGGCTTGTCTATACAGTGTAAGTGGGGGATATATATCATAAGCATCAAAAATATATTTTATACAAGTGCAGTGGTTTAATCTGGTTTAGTTTATGGGTGAGAAAAGACCAATATCTAACACTTTCACTGTTCCTCATGCCATTGCAGTCTGTAGTTATTATGACTTCCATCCTGAGTACACACTTTCCAGTAATTGACACTTAAAGTGCTAGTAAATGTAAATAAACATGCAAAAGATCTTCACATTTTGGACTCCTCACCAAAAAATTTGGATTGCTTCAGAAGTCATAGATTAAACCACTTGAGACTACCAATAAGACTATCATGTCCTATTGGAGCTTAAAATTTGGTCACACTTTATTTTATCCAATTCTCACTGTTAACAAACCATTAACTACGACTTTTTAAACTATTTATTAATAGTTAGTAAGGTTGTTGTTAAGTTTAGGTATTGGGTAGGATTAGTGCTTTATAAGTACTAATAAACAGTCAATATGTTAATAATAGGCATGCTAATATGCAACTAGTTATTAGTGAGAATTGCTCCCTAAGCTAAAGTGTTACCTAAAATTTCATTTTCCATGCACCTGCATGACAACCAGACTTCATATTTCATATTGTATGATGTAGCTAACAAAAACAATAATGAAACTCTCTCTCAAAACATCCTGTGCCATTTCACTTAATTTATTTTACAGAACACAAAATCAGTTCTTTTGCAGATAGTTATTTTATTTTTTCCAGAAATTATTTAAAAAAAAAAAATTTTTTTTTTTTTTTTTTTTGGTAAATCATAGTTTTAAGGCATTGTTCACTGAAAATCTTTTACTCTTATTTTTCAGACACTTTGTTGGGAGAAATCCAGAAAAGGGGACCATGGCTGTGAGGGGAACAGTGACATCTAAAAAAAAAACTGGGAAAATCGTGCAGAAGACGACGACAACCTTCAATCCCAAAGTGTCAAATCTTTTAAAAAGACTTACGGACTTTGAATGGCACTTTATTTAAAATGTAGCTGGTTTTCAGAAATATGTAGTGGGCTGGTGTTTCTTTTTTCTCTCTCTAATATTGATTTGTATACTAGAGGCCATTTTTATTTTTAAAAAGGGCTTTTATTTGTTAAAGGCTGATTTAGGAGTTCAATTTATGTAATAATTTTAAGTAATTTGTTCATTTTAGTGAAGCAGTTTTTGGGCTGGTGTTTGCTGAATCCTGATTTGAGGTTAGATTTGTATTTTATGTACAAGAAAGTAATTTTTATATTATGTATTGGTTATTTTTGTTTGTTTGCTTTTGCCTAAGCCATTTTTGTATTTTGATTTGTTGATTGGTGCTTTTTTGTTGCCCCATAGTGTATGTACTGAATATTTCTTGACTACTTGTTATTTTTTTTTTGCCTGTTTTATGGCATAGTGTATACACAAACATGGTGCAGAATGTATCTGGTGTTGTATTAAAATATAAAAATCATAACTTGTATTTATTTCATTTTTGTAATCCACAAAGACAAATACAAAATGTAGTGTATAATAGCATTTTAATCTGAAATAATGTGTTTGTGATTAGCATGTAATTTAAAGGAACACTCCACTTTTTCCGTCAGTCTTAGTACACGATGTAACTACAGAAGAGTCCAGTGTTAAATAGGAAAAATATCGCAACTCTTTGGTCATTTTTGAGCGCGATGCTAACGGTCTAATCCGATTCAATGATCTATGCTAAGCTACACTAAAAGTGCTACCGCCAGATCGGCTGAACGGATTCGAAAAGGGTAAAACTCAACTGTTTAACTCTAGGGGAGTTGAAAAATGAGCCTATTTCCAAAAAAAGTGGAGTGTTCCTTTAACAGCTATATGCTGCTAAATAACAGTTGTATGATTTAGCTAACAAAAACAGTATCATGCTGTTAATTTCTAAAACAGTAGCACACCGTATTTTTACAGAATGATGCTGGCAACCCCAGCTGCACTGTAAAAAATAATTGTGATTTTATAGGTAAAAAACTGTGAAAATGCTACAGTAAAAACCTGTTAAATGGTTAACGGAAAGTTCCTGTAAAATTTACTGGGAAAAAACGTAAACTGACGTCCCCAGAATTCCCTGCGTTGCATTTCAAATTCTGTTTGAATTTGCAGTTTTTTCTTTGAAATAACTATGTTTCTTCTTAGTTTTTTCTTATCAGTTATGTTTATTAGGGTTGTATGTTACATCTAATGTTGTTAAATTAATGTTTATAGCATATTTCAGTTTAATGAGTGTCACCATGATGGTGTTTAGTGCTTGTGTGAATGACACTGTGCTCTTTCTATATATGTTATTATTTAAAAGCTGCTTGTGATGGGCTTTGGTTCATCATGTGACTTTCTCAACACCATCTGCATTTGGTGGTTATCAGTGTATTTCAAAGGTACAAAACAGATTTCAGTACTTTTTTAATAGGTTGGTATATTAACATTATATCGTTCAAGAAATTACGGTATTTAACTGTAAATTTAAGTTAAAACTGTAAAACCTAAAACGTTGTTACCGTATTTTTTACGGTAGAATTCCGGCAACCACAGCTGCCAGTTTTTTACCGTAAATTTTACGGAATTTTTTTTTACAGTGTGCCAATATTACCGTTTTTTAATGGGGAAATTTTTTACAGTGAATTTGCTTAAAATTGGATTTTGAAAATCCAATTGAAAATTAAATTGGATTTCTTAAAAAAAAAAAAAAAAAAAAAAACACTGTTTGGAATCTTTTCCCCAATTTGTGTTTTCTCATCCTGGTGGCACAAAGTAATTATGATATTCAAAACTCCCTAACTATTTTTCACCAACAGGTTCTCCTGGTATGGGCAGCGCTTCCCACTTCGCTTCCTGTCATCATACTGTCTTATCAAATAAAAGGCAAAAACGAATTTCCAAACATTCATTTTGCCATTAATTACAATTTACAATTAATGGCAAAATTAATGTTTGGAAATGTAAACGGATATTTCCTACTGACACACTACAGCAAAATATAGAAATAACTGCCTTGAAATAATTTTTTAGCTGTTTAAAATACTAGCGTTATAATAATTTTGGCTACCACTATAAATCTTAAAAAATAAAATAAAACACAATATACTAGTAACCCCCAAAGAGTTTGCCAGAGTTACACATGCTATTCTATCTGGTATGTTTTCTAAAATAATTCTCATCGGGAAAAATCATTAGGAACAGTTCCCGTTCCTGAACCTGAATACACCTATTGGTGAGATGCGTTTCACTGTATAAAAAAGCAAACAAATAAATAAATACATTTTCCTTGAGAACACTGTCTCTAACATTGGAACAGCCTTTTTGGTAATCTAAACTGGAAAAATATATGGTCCATGCAGCAAAAGTTTTTTCTTACATAAAAGTAAAAGAAATATCTTTTAAATTACTCCGTACATTTACCCCGTCAAAAATGTTTTTGTCAGAATGACACTGAAACCCGTCTTCACTTGTTTTGGTCATGTGTAGCACCCTGACTGCTTATTACCTGATGAGGGGGAAATAATAAAGTTATAAATACACACGGATGCTTCATCAGCGTCTGTGTCTGTAAACAGTTCAAACATTTTCTTTAAATTTTAGAGTAATCAGTTAAATTTGAGAAATGTAACAACAATTCCATCAATCAAATTTTTGCATAGGAAAAAGAGATTATTTCTATACAGCTGCACCAAAATAAAACATGTAATTGTCCTTGTTGACTTAAAAATAAACACTCAAATAAACACTGAGAATGCACACATAAATATCACGATTATTTTTTCATATATTCATAGCTCATGGCACATTTACATAAACAATACATTCTTTTTTTAAAACACAGATATCTGTAACTTGACCCATAATAAATATATTATTTAGGAGAAGCACACATACATTCACTTATTAGCATTACCATGCTATTTCCAAGACCGCATGGTCTCCATCCTTAGCATGACTAGCATGATATCGGCTAAACTATGGACAAAGTTTCAAACTCAGTTCACAAACACATTAATGCTTGAAACATCTACAGCCACATTTCACACCCTTTCCAACTACTCAACAGTACATTCAGCATTTCATTGGTATATTCATTACCTGATGAGTAGAAGTAATAAGTTTAATAAACACAGGACAAGGAGATGATGCTGCTGCTGCTGCTGCTTTATCAGCATCTGTGTAATGTCTGTGCAGTGCGCCCCTCCCCCTTCAGGTGAACGATCAGAAAACAAGGAAAAGCAATCAAATAATCGTCTATGCCATTCTAGGCAAGGAATATCAATCGTCGTCAACAAAAATCATACACAGTATGCATTAATGACATTCAGTTTCTTTTACAATGACAACAACAATATATTCTAATGACAATCATTATAATTATTTTTCTTTTATCTTTTTAATTTATTTGTAACCACCACACATGCAGTTATACTTCTCAGCTCAGGTAAGATTTGTTTATCTCAAATACTGCCTTACAAGATTTTCCAATGAATCCCCAAAAATCTGTTATTTTTTCACTTTTTTAAGCAGATTCCAATGCCTGAATTGCAGTGTTGGGTTACTCAAAAGTAATTCACTACAAATTACTAATTACTTCTTTTAAAATTTTAATTTGATTACATTACTGATTACTGCATTTAAAAACGTAATCAGATTACTAATTACTTTCAAGTTACTTTTAAGTTTACATTATTTTTCAAATGATCAAACCTTAAAAATACACTACAATGTGAAACTCATGGTTCTTTCAATAATTTCATATTAACTGAAAAATTACATAAGTATCAAAACAGCAACTTGAACGATCACTTGCATTTTTCCCTTATAACAGTGAAAATTTTTGTTCATTTTTGTTCATACAGATAAGAGTAATACATTTTTTGAAACTGTAAGAGTTTGTATACACTTGCAATGTCAACAAAACATTGTGTTTTTTGTAAACAAAGAAAACAAAAAGGTTGCGCTTTCTGCCATCTCAGTCTCCGCGCATATCTTTCTGAAATGTGTCACTTAAATTAATCGAAAACTCACAGAATACTTGACACACAGACATGAGAAATATATCTACTGACAGCTTGAAGTGTTTATTTTTAAATGAAGTAAGTCATGTCTAAAACAAATATTATATAGCTATATCATGTCTGTGAGGCAAGCATTCGCTGAGTTTCGGCTCATTTTTGTGAAGCGCTCCTGTTCAATACAGAGACATCAGAAAGCACATCCTGTTTGTTTTCCTTATTTTACAAAGCACAATGTTTTGTTGATGTTGTGAGTGCACACAAATGAAAGTAGACCCTTTACCATTCCGGATTATATATTACTCTTACCTTTATGAGCAAAAATGACAGCGTATTTTAACCTGTTAATCTGCATCAGGACGCCGACGCACCGAACGCTCTTTGTTTGCACATGTCATTGTTTTGGAATAGAATAAATGAAGCGGGAAAAAGTTAATCTTGACAAACTATATATCATTCTGAAGGTCTAAGCCTCAAGCATCGACGATAGATCGCTGTTTTTCGATTGAAAGCTTATAAGGAATGTATTTGCTACATTTGTGTAAGCAGTACACATCAAAACATGCAGAATGAAAAAGCAGTACCTACCATTATCATTGTAATAACGAGTCACAAACGCGTCCACTGCTGAAATCCCGGTTTAGTTAGAGAGGTAAGGGTCCACAGAACAACATCTCTTTCAGCACTTTTAGTCCAACGAAACAATAACGCTGTAATTTGGATGGATATTCCTTTGTTTACATTTCTTTTCTTCGGGAGAGTTATTGTTTGTGTCCATTATGGAATAAATTACGCTCAAAAACAGCGTCTTGGTGGTAAAAAACAACACGGTTTTGTAGCATACAGTTTTACAAACAGAATGAAACCATCCAAAAAAAAAAAAAAGTCACAGATCCGCGGAATATAGTTTATTTGAATTTGGCGCTCTCTCGTGACGCACGCTGTGACGCACCTGTCATCTGAGGGGGGCGCAACTTAGCGATCGCCTTTTTGCACAAATAACTCTTTTTCTTTCTTTTTTTTTTCAACATTTACCATATGTGTGTGTGTGTCTTGTGTAGAACGTGACTGTATATGCATGATTTACATCTCTATAAACGCACATCAGCGTGTAATTACCGACTTTATGACGGCTGTCAATGACCAGCTATTATTGATGATGTGTGTTATTATCATCTCTATCGACGGACATCAGCGTGTGATTACTGACTGCAATCAGTGTGAATGTCTGGCAATATCAGTTTATCTCTGGCAGTCAGAGTATTGAGTATGTAGGCTACTACACACAAAGCAAATTCTTCTTTTTTTTTTCTTTTTTATTACTCAAATTATTCTTATTGTATTTTTTAGTGCTCAAATAAATCACTTATATGATGTCTAAAATTCTGTCTATTATTTTATAATTGAAAAACTATGTATAATGACTAAAATAGTTTGTGGAATTCTTCAGTACATTTGGTGGTAATTTTCATCAAACAGAGGGGGGTGGGGGGACTAGAAATATTCTCAGAAAAATGATTGCAGGAATCTCATTTTTCAAGGTATCGTCTTCAAATTTGAAATATAAACTCATTAGACATGTGACTTTCAAAACTTTTCTGGATTGCTCCAGGACTTATTTCATGTATTTGTTTATGAAATAAAAAAAACATTCAGTGTCGTAAAACATTTTCAAGGCACTTCAGTGTCTATAACTTTTTATTTTTTGAGCATTATCAACTCTGGATGATGGATAGTAAAGCCTAGAGTGTCTTCTTTCCAAAGATACCTAAATTGTGTGTGTAGCACATTATTGTCAGGAAATGTAACCATTTTAATTTAGGTAGGTCATTTTCAGCTGTGAGGCCCAAAATGGGGGGTGCAGGCTAACAGGTTAAGTTATTTGCAAGTGATCACACTGTTGCCTCCATGTGCTGCAAAGCGCGCTTCATCTTCCACTCTCCGCACAAACGATTGGATTTATGCCTAATGCATATTTATCTAGGTTAAATGTTTAAACTAACATTGTGATATGCTTGAAGATTTTATTTTAGGCAAGTCGTGCAGGGCTGGGAATCGATTCCAAAAAGAATTAATTCCGAGGCGTTGGGAATCAAGAGTCGATTCCAAAAAGAATTGATTCCGAGGCGTTGGGAATCTAGAGTCGATTCCAAAAAGAATTGATTCCGAGGCGTTGGGAATCAAGAGTCGATTCCAAAAAGAATTGATTCCGACGCGTTGGGAATCAAGAGTCGATTCCAAAAAGAATTGATTCCGAGGCGTTGGGAATCTAGAGTCGATTCCAAAAAGTATTGATTCCGACGCGTTGGGAATCTAGAGTCGATTCCAAAAAGAATTGATTCCGAGGCGTTGGGAATCAAGAGTCGATTCCAAAAAGAATTGATTCCGAGGCGTTGGGAATCAAGAGTCGATTCCAAAAGAATTGATTCGACGCGTTGGGAATCAGAGTCGATTCAAAGAATTGATTCCGAGGCGTTGGGAATCTAGAGTCGATTCCAAAAAGAATTGATTCCGACGCGTTGGGAATCTAGAGTCGATTCCAAAAAGAATTGATTCCGAGGCGTTGGGAATCAAGAGTCGATTCCAAAAAGAATTGATTCCAAAAAGAATTGATTCCGAGGCATTGGGAATCAAGAGTCGATTCCAAAAAGAATTGATTCCAAAAAGAATTGATTCCGAGGCATTGGGAATCTAGAGTCGATTCCAAAAAGAATTGATTCCGAGGCGTTGGGAATCAAGAGTCGATTCCAAAAAGAATTGATTCCAAAAAGAATTGATTCCGAGGCATTGGGAATCAAGAGTCGATTCCAAAAAGAATTGATTCCAAAAAGAATTGATTCCGAGGCATTGGGAATCAAGAGTCGATTCCAAAAGTTGCAGTTGATCCCATCAAGGGGGATGGGATCAATTACTTTTTCAGTTCAACAAAACTTATCTATGGTTGCCTCTCGTGTGAAGGCTGCACACAAAAATAAACTGAAAGAAAACAAGTCTGTACTAATTTGAGGATGCAGCCTTCCGTTTACTAAAAGACGTAATTACGAGAGTTGTGAGAGAAAAGATTATTTTCATTTTTATATTTTTATTACCATTTGCCTCTCTCATGCTCACTAAAAGTGATTAGAAGTCTGATTCGTTTCGGATAGATAGCTTTAATGAACCAGTTCAAAAAAACGATTCAGAGGTTATTTTATGGTGGAACTGGCTAATGTTGTCCACAATTTTGAGCGCTGCATGACAGAATAGATCATGAAATGATCGAGGGTCTTGATCTTATTTCCATCTAAAATACTATTTTTTTTAAAACATTTCTATCAGCCAATGATAGTTCTGAAAGAAAACATTACGAGCATAGATCAGTGGCCAAGAGCGCATCTGATTGACAGATAAACCACGAGCTCTTATATCAGTGTTGTCATTGATGTTCTGGTTATTTTGTTTCCGTGTACAGTTTGTTAATTTTGCGCAATGCATACAGTCAAAATAAACTTATCATTCAGCTGAACTGTGCACATTCACTTTAGACACTTTGTGTCTTGTTCAATTTATGTGATAAACACATGTCCCTGCAGAGCTGTTGGCTATGACTAATTTCACGGGCAAAGCAGACAAAATTACAATTTACGCATCGTAATTTTTTACAAATAAAGCTTCATATTATGAGAAAGATACTTTCTATGACTTTTATATCCTGCAGCCATGGCGAGATTAGGTTCCTAATGAAGGCATATGAAACACACGTCTTTAATTAACTGTCAAATATTCACGTATTTAATGCATCACATGAATAAAAAAACTGTTAACAAAAAACCACCCTGTGCTGTGACACATGCCTGTGCAAACATTAAATCATCAAACAAAAGATTGACAGTGGGTGTTGGATCTTCGTGAAATTATCATCAGATTCACAAAAAGTGCCAGAAAAGATTCCCCAGAATCGGAAATGGTAACAGCCCCTTCCCTGCTATTACAATTTCCTCATTGTTGTTTAAATCCAGTGGTTTTGCAAAGAAATTAGAAACTGAAGAAATTTAACCTTTTCAAAAAAAAAAACCTTCCTTTGCTTCCTTGGATTTTCTTTTAAAAGCACCACTTTTTTTCCTTAAATCCATAGTTATGCATTAATTAGCAAACCAATGTGACTAACATTTCAATGTCACTAGTCTGGCGGTAATAGTTATTACCATCTGATTGGACTACTGTGCATATACGCCTTGAGATAACTTAAGTCTATTTGAAAAGATGCATTTATGCACTATTGTTACTATTGTTCTCTTTTGCATTCTCATAAAAAAATTTAAATAAAATAAAATAACAATAATAAAAAAATCTGATTGGACCGGCAATTTCAAGTGCCTTAGTTACTAAAATCTGATCTGTAATTTCAAATATACACACTACTTAAATAGCTATGTTTTTATCTTTGAAGGAGGGTCTTTTATAGACATTCAACCAACTGTATTAAAGTGAATAAGTTTTGACAGTTCAAATTTTAAATCTTAACCAATGCTAAAACAGACTATTACTTTCTCTATGCTATTTTCTTTCTTTCTTTCAGGCATGCATGATTTTTAACTTCAACCTAGTGAAGATGGACAGTTATAATCATAATTTTATGTACATGTGCAAATTTGTCTATATCTGTGCACTGGAATCTTCTTCTCTCACCAAAACAAATCCCCTGTGTTTTCAAAAATACTTGGCAATAAATCTCTTTCGCATTCTGCTAAATAGTACTTTTTCTGATACCCTTCACCCAAAAGAAAGAAGCTCAAATATTGGTTTAAATAAATATGATTTGAAACAGGATGACACAATGGTTTGGTAAGAGGTTTGCAGGGATTCATATATTCACAGGGCCCTATAATAACAGGAATGCCAGGGAGCCCTCATAGATGAAGATCCTTGTCTAAGAGGCATTGTATAGGTTATATGGCACCCATATATGTGACCCTGGAGCACAAAAGCAGTCTTAAGTCGCTGGGGTATATTTGTAGCAATAGCCAAAAATACATTGTATGGGTCAAAATTATCAATTTTTCTTATATGCCAAAAATCATTAGGATATTAAGTAAAGATCATGTTCCATGAAGATATGGAGAATGTCCTACCATAAATGTATCTAAACTTAATTTTTGATTAGTAATATGCATTGCTAAGAACTTCATTTGAACAACTTTAAAGGTGATTTTCTCAGTATTTAGATTTTTTTGCACCCTCAGATTCCAGATTTTCAAATAGTTGTATCTCAGCCAAATATTGTCCTATCCTAACAAACCATACATCAATGGAAAGATTATTTATTCAGCTTTCAGATGATGTATAAATCTCTATTTTGAAAAATTGACCCTTATGACTGGTTTTGTGGTCACATATTTAACATAAATAAACACGTTTTCATTGTTGTTGGGTTTTCTGTACCAAACTGGATGGCGCAACCTCCAGTGCATAATATATATATATTTTTAAAAATCTAAACATTTTGTGAAAAACATTATTTAGTGTGGAACAAATAAAAGTTAACAGGTGTAGGACTAAACCTGGTAAAATGTTACACATTGATCTTTGTACTGTCATGAAAAACAAGTAAATATGTAATATAAAATTAAAAGACGCTTATTTTAAATGCATAGCACAGTAATGAGGCAGCAACATATGATAGATATGACAGAACAAGAAAGGCTAATAACAATCTTTAATTTGGGCAAAGGATTATAAGACGATATGCTCTAATACAGAGCGGCGCGAAGCGCGTATGCGCATCTCATCCGCAGAATGATGCGCTTGAAGCAGCACCGAGTCGCAGCGCGCCGCATTGAGAAGTTTCCCGCTCGGTTGAAATCGCGGTCCGTGGGCACCTATTCGGACCGAAAGGGCTCCTGGATATACTATTAGATATGCCAGACCTCTCCAAAATACATAACTTTCTATAACTGTCTGTTTTAGTTCAGACACCAGGAGACTTCACCAGACAGTCAGGACGGCTGAGAGGATTCTTGGTTCATAAACAGCAGTATGGTAATCACACTACAATACTGTAATATATACACAATAGAAAGCTTTTGCGACATTATACAACAGTACTGTTCAAAACTTTGAGGTTTTTAAGATTTTTTAAAAAGAATTTAATACAGGGAAGCATTAAGCTGACAGTAAATACATTTGCAATGGTACAAATGCTTATTATTTCAGAGAAATGCTGTTCCTTTGAATGTTGTATTCATGAAAGAATCCTGAAAAATGCTATACAACTGTTTTCAACACTGATAATAATCAGAAATGTTTGTTGAGCAGCAAATCAGCATATTAGAGTGATTTCTGAAGATCATGTGACACTGAAGACTGCAGTAATGATGCTTTGATCACAGGAATAAATTACATTTTAATATGTTCAAGTAGAAAAGAGTTATTTTAAATTGTAATATGTGTGTGTATATATATATATATATAGATATATGTCACTTTCTATTTTTGCTGTATTTTGAATCAAATATGCACCCTTGATGAGCAGAAAATACTTCCTTTAAAAAAATCTTAACTTTTGAACTATAATGTATATCAAATGAACTTTTGATCATACTGAAAACTTCTAGAGACTCTGTACATTTTTATTTGTGGCAACAGTTTCCGAAGGAAAAGTTCATCAGAAGCTGCCTCTGCCCTCTTTAAAACAGAGAGATGATGTTTCTCAAAAATAGTTAATATGTATATAGCCTATTGTATTACTATGAATTATGTGCATCACTATAAAAACACAGTGCATTAATACAGTATTAACATTATTGTATTAGTTTACATGTAGTACACAAGTATAAAATACATTTAAAACATTGTGTATGGTGAGTAATTCATTTTAATACAGTTAATGTATTTATTAAAATGTTAGCAAGGTTACTATGGTACATTTATTTGCTATCTGATCTTTTTTTTTTGCTATCATACATTTTACACTTTTTTTTTTCCAAAGGTAATAGTTAATTTTACATGCTATTTGTTGATTGAAACCTACTTTGAATCCCCATCTCTGGCACCCCTTTCCATGCATCATTTTTTAAATGTATGTCCCTGTATGTAGGCAGGGAAATGTCATACAAGACCGGAAAATTGCTGACGGAAATTTCATCAATGTACTGGGCCATGATGCTGTTGATGAACTTTCTGGCCTTGTTCATCTTGTGCCCTTCTCCCCATCGTCACACACCTCGCTGGCCAGAGAATATCAGTGGAGCACCGCTGTGATTCAGGAGTCTACACTCTGTGATGCCGAGGTCATTTCCCCCAGCATGAAGCATCAGGACGTCTGGTCTCAGTCCTGTTAAGAGGAAGAGATCCAGAAGCTGTCTCCATCTCATGCCTCCCTTCCCAAGCCACTGCACTCTGGTGCTCTGGAGACCCATGTTTGGCTCACCTCAGCTCTCCTCTCAGCCCAACTGACAAAGCTGTGACCAACGAGCCACACTACTTTCTCTGAAATATTTAAACAAAAACATTTGAATTCTGTTTTAGATATATAAAAACACTTCATACATTTTCCATAGAGAACTAGACTTTTACATATAAACTAGAGTACACACAGGTAATTGTATTTAATTGTCAAATAGCACCTAACATTCAAATTTATAATCATGCATACACAAAAAAACTATTAAAAAAATAAATATGGTAAGGGATTAATCTTAACTTTTAAATGGCTTAATGCTATGTGAAGGTTTTTCTCTCTCGGTTATCTTTCTGCTCTCTCTGTTTGAACGAGAGCCATCTGTGGCTTTTTCCCCACCAAGACAAACCTTAATTAAGAGGTAATAAAATTGTAAATATTTAGACAAACATGTTACTGGCGACATAGTGGACGATTATATACGTGCAGCGTCTGACATAAATCTACACCGGAGGGCAAACGACGATTAATATGAACTAAAATGCACTTTTAACATACTATCTCTGTGTTTAAAATGTACTTAGTCACCACATGTAGTACACTTGAGTGTACTAGTGAATGAAAGATGGGTTCAAGTGTACTACAAGTGTTAACCACATACATTTTCACATATATAGTTAAAAGCGCATTTTAGTTCATATTTTTGGTTTCCCAAAATAGCACAGTTGAGTACACTTAGATGATCTTAAGTTCATCTTAAGAAGTACTTAAAAATCATTTTTAGTATATTAAGTACAAAATTAGTGCGCAAAAATAGAGCACTTTATATTATGGAAGTGCATTTTTTTCACCTTGTAAACGCTGGATGTGTCATGCGCGATGTGACAATGGTGTTGCTCTGTGCACACATAGGAAAATGCGCAAATAGCATCAACATGTAGGCTAACTCTAGTCATAGGATATAATATAAATACAAACACATGCATGCATATATTTAAGATTTTTTTTTTATATATATATATTAAATATATTTGTATATAATATAAAATATAAGAATATAAACAAATGTATATGCATGAAAATATTTTCAAAACATACTGTATATGTCTTTATATATACATAAATATACACTGTACACGTACATATATTATGTAAACAAAAACATTTTGGATGCGATTAATCGTTTGACAGCTCTAATATTTAGTAAGTGAACTATTTTCTGGTTTTCTGCATAAATTGTTCATGGAATTTGATTTGTCACACAAATATTAACAAACACTATTTCTAAACTGATAAAACACAAACAGTCATGACCTTTCATGTCTTTATTGAGCACACTCATTAAACATACAAAGTGATGGTGGAAAAAGTAAGTGAAACACTAGGCTTTTGGTGTCACTAAATGCCAACTGAAGTCAGGTGTTGGCAAACCAGGAGTCTAATCAATGAAACAAGAGTAAAGGTGTGGTTTAGAGCTAAATTGACTTATATAAACACCCAAACAGTGTCTGTGTTTATTCACAAGCAGCATTGGCTAATGTGAGCCATACCTCACAAAAAAAGAGATCTCAGAAGACCTATGATCAAGAGTTGTTGATATGCATGTAGCTGGAAAGGGTTACAGAGTAATCTCAAAGACTTTAGATATTCATCAGTCCACAGTTAGGCAAATTTTCTATAAATGTAGACAGTGTGGTACTGTGGCTCTACATGGTCAAAAACAAATTGCAATGTGTATTTAAATAAGCAAAAAAAAAAAATCTATATGTGACCCTGGAGCACAAAAGCAGTCATAAGTAGCACAGGTATATTTGTAGCAATAGCCAACAGTGCTTTGTATGGGTCAAAATTATCTATTTTTCTTTCATGCCAAAAATCATTAGGATATTAAGATCATGTTCCATGAAGATATTTAGTAAATTTCCAACCATAAATATCAAAACTTAATTTTTGATAAGTAATATGCATTGCTAAGATTATTATTATTATTTTATTTATTTATCTTTTGCTCCCTCAGATTCCAGATTTTCAAATAGCTGTATCTCAGCCAAATATTGTCCGATCCTAACAAACCATACATCAATGGAAAGATTATTTATTCAGCTTTCAGATGACATAAATCTCAATTTCAAAAAATTGACCCTTTTATGACTGGTTTTGTGGTCCAGGGTCACATGTTTCTGGCATGTTATGTTTTTCATTAATAAAAAAAAAAAAAGGTGATTCAGTCAGAAAGACAGGAGGGGAAAAAAGAAAACGAACAGAAACCAACTTTGGCACTTGAACTCTAGCACCTGAACTTGAACTCGTTTAACCGTTACCTGCACCATGTAAGGGGTAATAATTTTTTTTTTTTTTTCCCCCCCACATTGAGCAAAGCACCCTTGACCTCACAACACAACCTGACTCACTTTTCCTGACTGCAAACATTGGAGAAATATTTGAAGTGCATGCTAACATAAAATGTCCTGCTGACATTACTAATGAATTGAAACCATGTCTTTCGAATGCTAAGGCAGATGTATCTCACTAGCATGTATGGCTTTGTGCAATGGTTAACCTCACCTTCAAAATCAGTGATGTATCTCTCAATACAATTGCTGTATCCTTTTCAAAGAACAAGATTGAAAATCTTAGTTTGGGTGTTTCTTCCCAACAGAGCCCTGCTTTCAATTACAACATGGTGGCCGTGTGAAAAATGCATTTAGAATGCTCCCAAAATTCAACATAAGAGGCCCCTGTGTGTCTTTTATATTCATATCATTTAACAAAGTTAACTAATATCACATGAAGATTGCCATTTCTGCATGATTATGAATGTGATTTGTACAACAGTTCAGCAAACAATTATTTAATGTTAAGTGACTCAAACAAGATTCCCTGCTTTTGCTCTCTTCTGTTGATGAAAACAGTTCCAAACAAAGCTGCAGCACTGTCTAACTCCTCTGAGCAGCACATGGCGTTCATGAATGAATAAATCGATTGAATCTCAGTGACTCGCTCAATAAAAGTGACTTGCTGTCACCTAGTGGTGGTTTTTACATAAAGTAGCTGCATTAAACAATGTCATTTCAGATGCTGCTTCTGTATTTCCTCAACATTACAAAGATTCATTTTGATATTGATTTCATCAGCTCTAATGTGTCTTGTTCTAATTTTATGAATTGATTAAAAGCACAGTCAGCATTCCAAATGATCCTTTTGTCTTTAGAAACGTTTCCCCAACTTTACATTTTATTAAATTTCGTCCCCCGCACGTTTTTCGGGCGAGCGTGTTCACGTAGATCAGGGGTGCCCGACCCTTCCTGCAGAGTTCAGCTCCAACCCTGATCAAACACACCTGTCTGTAATTATCAAGTGCTCCTTCAGATCCTAATTAGTTGGTTCAGTTGTGTTTGATCAGGGTTGGAGCTGAACTCTGTAGGAAGGTAGATCTCCAGGAACAGGGTTGGGCACCCCTGGTAGGTAGGTAGGTACCTCAAGCTTGTATGTCAGTACAATTTTGGATCCTACTCTTCAAATATATCATCATTTAAAAACAGTAATGTGGAAAAGGGGCTGAGTAATTATGAGAGCTGTATTACAAAAATCCAATAACTTACATTTTATACAACAGTTATGTCTTTCCAGGGGCCAGATTTACTAAACTGGGCAAATTAACGTTAGAGCACAATTCCAACAAAGCGCCGATGGGAGGGAAAATTCTGCGTTTGATTTACTGACAATGCGTACATTAAAGAACACAGACGCAGTAGATCATTTCCATAATGACCAGAGCGATCTACCAAGAGCAGTGCAAAATTACCGCCTGCTTTAAGACGTGCTTTCTTTGGGCGTTAAATAATGGCGCAAATACCAGTAATTTGACGAGCGCAAACGTTAGTAAATCACGTTGCGTGACTCATTTGAATACTCTCTTCCCATAAATTTTGCATCTGAAAGGGAAACTCCTACAAATGCATATTTAATAAGGTCAGATGTAAAAATAACTGTCCACGCCTTTTCAGCTCTAATTCATCACTCTGCGTCTTTAGTAAATCCTGACCGTACTATTTTAATGCTAAAAGACTGTTTGCGCTGGTGCAACCTGTTAGTAAATCTGGCTTAAATCTTCCATCTACGAGAGATTCACCAAGTAAACAATATGAGATCACAGTAAGAATCATCAAATGTAATTGGTGTAGAAGAAAAATATAAATATTTAGAATAATCATTAAACTGCATCAATTACAAAACAGACTGATTCAAGTCAGAAAAATTAACTTTTTGAAGAAAAAGCATTTCCATAAACATTCATGTGGAAAAGCATCAATATATTGTGCAAGAGAAATGCTCAGAGCAAGGATCATCGCTTGTAATGTAATTGCAATGTAGAAGAATATACAAGTTAATTTAAAAGAACAAACAACGCAAAAGACGCTGAAGGTATGAGATAACAACAATAATAATAATAACTACTGTTTGTCAGCAAAAATGAATGCTTGCAGAATTCTTACTGCTGGTGTTTCAGTCCCCACACAGTGGGGAGCACTGTTTGGACGACTTTATATCAAAGATGTAGAATGCTTAAAGCAGACATCTACTGCAGCCAGCCATGTATTTTGCTCAAGCGCTTCTCCGTTTATAATGGCAAAGGCCTGAGAGCATTGGTTTTCTCCAAGCATGAGAACATACAGAAATTCAGTGGAGTCTTTTGAACGCAGGTACTCAGCCATATTGGTCTCAGTCTGAAATTAACGACATTTGTGAAGTATGTTCTGGCAGAAAACTTACATTTAAGACAAAATCTGATCTGGACAGACTTTTTCAAATTCCACGTTAAGGACATGATTTGAGCGATGTGTATTTTTGCCTATCCATGGTGCCCAAAATGTAGGAAGTTGGTGGAACTGCAAATGGATTGTGTTGGTGACCTTTGGAAATATTAAATAAAATATATTGGAAATATTTCTCAGTTATTTCAAGTTACTCAAGTGGAAGTGATTCACTGTAGCTGAAAGGGATACTTACTCACAAAAGAAAATTCTGTCACCATTTAACCGCCCTCATGTCATTTCAAACCCATAAGACTTTGATTACTCTTGGAAGTGACACAACTGAACATATGGATGGTAGAGGAAATTTGTGAAAATTCACAAATTTAATACAATTCTCTTTGTCAGTTGTGTTGCTGGATTTCCTCAACACTGGACTTTTCTTTTTTTATTTTTTTTTATTTAATCAATTAATTTTTGGTTAACTCACCTGATTTGTTTTCCAGTGCAGTGTTGGGAGGCTCTTGGAGCAGTGTTAAAATCAGTGCCATTGTGATAGACAGATAAAGACAGTCAGATAGATAGATAGATAGATGTTTAAATGGACAAAAAGGAAATTTACTCACTTGAGTGATGTGCCCTTGGAGGCTGAGGTGTCCTCTTCTTCAGCAGTCATGTTGGGAGAAGGTGGACAGAGGGTTTTTGGCAGATCTCTGTCTCTGAGATGTCTTCAGGAATTCTTAAATTTCAGCGTTCCAGGACCAACGTACAAATACATCTGACCATATGTATTTGATAGTGTGTTTTTGAAGAATGTAGCTCACGCCCTCTTCAAATTCAGAGGTAAACCCTTTTTTTTTTTTTTTTTTGATTCAGATAAAGAGTTGCACCATCAGTGAGTGCACGGATCATCTCTGTTTTTAATTTTGCTATTTCAGTTTTTTTTCCCTTCATAGTGTAGGTAAGGGCTTGTCGGGTTGCCACACACTTGCACCGTCAAAGTGCTGGAGGACAAATTGGAGTAGTCATGCTGAGGAAAAGAAAATACAGAGAAATAAACTTGTGAAACTTGTTAAATGCATTATTTTGGGGAAAAAAAGAAAAATCGATTCCTTTTTTTTTTTTTTAACTTCATACTCTGACAGGATGAAAATATCAGACTAAGTAATTGTGCAATGCAAGTAATTACACACAAATCATCTGCAATCAATCAAAGTGTTACTTAGCAGAACAAAGCAGAAATTTAACTAATTAAAAATGAACAATAAACAAAAATTGTTAAACATTACACCATTAAATGAAAGGTTGAACGTTACTTATAGAAATAAGGTTAATGTCAAATGAATTAAGTCATTTAGATTAAATTTAAGAAAAGAGAAAAATGAGAAAACGTTAAAAAAAACAAACCAAACCAATGTCTCTTTTCAAAATGTAATCAACATTAGTTGATCCAGGGCTCCCATGTTTCTTTCATCTAGGGATGCCACACTCTGATCTGGATATACAGTATACATATATACTGTATATATACACACACGTTTGGATTGGTCATGTAAATTACAGTTAAAAAAGAGTTTTTAAAGAGTTTAAATAATTAGACAAAAAAATTACTGTCCCTTGAAGTCAATTTGAGCATCCCTATTCTGAATATCTGTGTGAATGTGATGAATGTTGTGCAGCATATATTGTGTACCTTGACAGTCGTGTGGTTAGAAGAGACTAATTTTCCTTTGCCATCTGGTGTAATGTTGGCCTTTAGGTGTGTGAGCTCCACCACGTCGCCAACATAGAGCTCACGCAAGGCCTCTTTTCTCCACAGTGAAACATCATGTAGTGTGGATCCTCATCTGGTGTTCAGGTCCAGGATAGGCACCTGTCCTCTGGTCATCCTGGCCACTTCTACCTGGGAAATGACACACAGATGAGGACAATACCTGAGTGTTTCTCAGTCCTGATCCAGGAATCCCTCAACACTGAATATTTTGAGTGTATTCCTTATGTATTTCCAATCAAGATTAATTCACCTAAATTGTGTATGTCATATAAGGTTGTTAGGGGACTCCAGGACCATGAATAGGGGCTTTTGCATTGGGTAGTGATAGAAACTCAGTTATAGGAACTAGGTTTTGGGATCGCAGAGATGGAATGTAGGCATAAAAGTTATGCAATTGAAAAAGAGAAAGGAGGGCTACATATCATTGAGGCTGAGAGTTCAAGGAACTATGAAAACATTCCTCCAGTGGAAAAGCCCCTTATAGCTTACAGTTGCCTGTAGTAAGTAAATCAGGAGACCTGGACTAGATAAATTCACTCACTTTTTCAATCTGCCCCTGGAGACTTGGGTAACTACTCTTTATAAAGATGTCCTCTTCTTCACCAGTCAGTGAAGGTGGACAGAGAGCCTCCTTGTCAGATCTTTCGGCCTCCTCTGTTATGGCCAGTGGAGTTGTTTTAAATTTTATTGTTGCTTGATTAACAAACAAACATGGCCGCCCATATTTGTGAGAGAGGGTGAAGTTCTTCACTACATATGACAGCCCCTCTTCAAATTCTGGGTCACTACCATTTTTAACTGACAGATATACTGTCTCCCCATCAGTGAGTGCACATACAGCGGTGACCTTATATGTGCCGACATGTATTTTATTACTCTCCCTTACAAATGTCAAAGCTTTTTGGCTCCTGCAGGTTCCAACACACCTCAGTCAAAATGGTGCTGGGTGACTGTAGGGGCTTGTCATCCTGTGAATAAGACAACAAAAAGACAAGGTATTGTTTAATTTTAATTTTTTAGAAGATATAACTTTCATTGTATGCACATGAATGTGGTCAATTTTTATCTGTGCTGTCAGAGACTGTCAAATTATAAGTCATTAAAAAATTCTGTCAAGTCATTGAAAACAAGTTTGCATCAAAACATATCACTCACTATATGACTATTTTAAAACCTGTGAAGGTTTCTTGACAATGCCAAATAGTTTGGCATGACAATTGGATAATTTTGACTGGACAAATTCTGATAGCCCAGTGTTTGTGTGTATGGCTTGTGATTTCATTATGTTTCCATGTAATAAAAGTTATCAGTGGACATCAAATTTCATCAACGACTGGTTAAAGATTATTAAGACATCATGGTAGTAATGACAGCTGATAGCATACTGCCTGACAGAACTGAGCTTTTCAGCTCCACGAGAAGTAACATCAATGACTATCACAAAATTTGATTCAAACTTTTTCAAAGTTACTGATATAATTCCTTTGTAAGGTCAAAAATGTCTCAAAGTCTTTGTGTATATAGATTATAAGACAAAATTACCAGTCAGCCACAAATTCAACAAAAGCAACTAAATTTGTTTGGTTTGTGCCAAAGGCTTTGAAAAGTGCCAGAGTTGTTGTCAGTGTGGAACGTGCAAATCCACTAAACTCTTTCATCTTCGACACTTTAGTCCTTGAGCTGCCTCAACAACCTCTTCGATGTCAGCTGCAACTTCTAGGTCTTCTCTTCGACTGGAAAACATTTTTAATTTAATTTTACTAGCACAAAGTTGGTTTTAACAAATAATTTGTACACAGCCTCATAAAAAAGGATAGATAGGTAGGTAGATAGATAGATAGATAGATGACAGAATGTTGGCTTGAGAAATAAACTAAAGTACCTCAGCCTCTTTCTTTTATTCCCGCCTGTTGTTCTGGTGCTGCAAACACTTTTCTGGAATTTTGCTTCCAGAATGTTGAACCTGTGAGGACAATGAAACATAATGGATCTTCCAACAAAACAATTGCTGGAATGTTGATAACTGCTATATGCAGCCTACGAAACTGAGGGACTGATTTATAGCACCTAATTTATTAATAAAAACATTTGACTGAAATTAAAATACACTAAGGCTGGTGCACTTCATATAACTGTTAAGTGAGATTTAAGAAACTGTTTGTACATAAGCTGTTGTAACTATCTTAAAAAGTAGCCCTAGTTATGCATAAAATAGCATGGCTAACATAATCAAAAATACCCCTAGTTCCTTCAGAGTCGATTATTTCATTGCCCTGGCTGTCTGTCAAAAGTAATGAATCTGGCTGTCCAAGGACCTCCTTGACTTTACTGATGATCGATGCCACACAAGCCTCAAACTCTAAGGGCCCTATTTTAAGGATCTGAGCTCATGGTCTAAAGCGCAAGGCGTAGGTGTACTTGGGGTGTGTCCGAATCCACTTTTGCTAGTTTAACGACAGGAAAAACGGTTGGCGCACCCGGCGCATGGTCTAAAAGGGTTGTCCCTATTCTCTTAATGAGTAATGGGTGCGTTTTTGGGCATAACGTGCAATTAATCAATCAGAGTCTCATCTCCCATTCCCTTTAAGAGCCAGTTGCGCTCTCACCATGGTGGATTCGCCATTTACACGGCGGAATTTGCAAGTGCAAAGACTGAACGCATCTCCAGAGAGGAAACGGATCTGCTCGTACGCAAGCAACTAGGTAGCTTAATTCTGATACACGCAATGACTATCCATTATGACATGTAGGCATTTTTATATTTATGTAGCCTACACAATATTTTTACATTGTAATCCTTTCATTTTTAATATTTGGCATGTTTGTGTGCTGCTGCGCGTCCCTGTGTGTAATAAGCACAGTGTACACGCATCCTACAGGCGCATATTACTAACACGCTCTTTGAATAACAAAAAAAAAAAAATTGCAGTCTATTTCAGTTGCCTCAAAATAGCAACGCACCAACAATGCGCCTGAACACACCTCGTTTTCAGACCAGCACGCCCATGGGCGCACGAATGGGCGCAAATGCATTTGCTATTTAAATAACGTAGCGCAGGACGTGAAAATGATAACTGCGTCATGCTGAAACTAGCAAAAATCACTTGCATTGCGCCAGGTGTATGATAGGGCCCTGAGAAGTGGACTCATCTTGCTGGTCTCCAACTTTCCATTCAGTACTTCAGCAATGAAGACGTACCTGAATATTAATATGAACAAATGATACATGGATTCTCAAGGAATGTTATAATTTGAAAGTATTTCTAGCTGTCTGCTCCTGACCCACTCTTCTTCTCTTTTATGTATTTATCCCTGAGGTTTTTCCTTTTTTTGTTTTTTTGTTTTTCCTTCACTTCAACTATCAAGAGAAAAACAGTAAAAAAAAAAAAAAGAGTTAATACCAAAACAAATATAATACACCAAAACAAAGAATGATTATGTATAATTCTTAATGTCAAATTTACTTGTATAGTCTTTTCCACAAAACATATTATTTCAAAGCATTTTTGCAGAATTTCACAATGTAAAAATGTTTATCATATCTAAATTTATATTATTTATAGTTGCATGATACCCAATATCGTGCTTTTTTCCTTAATACAGGTTTCTGGAAATTAGAGACTCATTACCAACAATTGTGGATGAGGTCACCAAGTTAATCTGGGATGTGTTGGTGAATGAATATATGCCAGTACCAGAAACGCAAGATTGGGTGGAAATCGCTAAAGAGTTTCAGGAAAGGTGGAACTTTCCAAACTGCATTGGAGCTATTGATGGCAAACATGTGGTGTTACAAGCTCCACCAAACTCTGGATCATTATATTTCAACTATAAGGGCACACACTCTATTGTCCTTCTGGCATTAGTTGATGCACATTATCTGTTTCGTGTAATTGATGTTGGAGCTTTCGGAAGAAACAGTGATGGAGGAGTATTTTCCTGTTCCTCTTTGGGAAAAAGAGGGAAAACTTGGCATTCCAATGGACACCACTACCAGAGGCAGAAAAACAGATGAAGATATTAAAGATGAAGCTTTCCCACTGCTAAAGGACAGCAGCTCACAACACAGAGGGTGTGTACAACTATCATTTGTCCCTGGCAAGAAGAGTAGTTGACAACACTACAAATGTGAAGAAGAGCATGCAGTGAGAAGTTCTCCATGTGACTCCCAGGTTTCTTTGCAGCCAGTATTAAGAATGGGAGCCAAAAGCATTTTACCAACATTGCTATTTATAGTACAAACTGAAAATGACAGAAATATTAAATCGTCCATTGAATCTGAGGAGAAGTCTAATAGATGGCAGGTTGTGACAATTAGTTACATTTAGAAACTAACCATAACGTCTCTTTAAATCTGGTCCTTCTACTGTTTTTAGGGAAAGCACTACAGAGGAAGCATCAGGTCTTGATGCTGGGTCATAGTGCAACATTGTACCAATAAGCCTGTATCTTCCTTCCAGATGTTGCAAAGCATGTGGCAGAACTTTTGTTGCAATTAGACTGCACAGCTGTCTTTGGTTTTTCACTGTCCATGGCACTGACTTAGTGAAAATCTCCAGGTATGTTGTTCCTAGTGACCAGATATCAAAACTTCTGGAAGTCTGTTCAAATTCAGCCAGACATTCTGGCACCATATAAAGAAAGCTTCCACCTATTGGCCCTATTCCTCCTCTGGTAAATCTGCTTCCTTGTCACAGTACAGCTGTGTCTCTGATGTTGGCATGGCCACAGTCTCTCAATACAGCCTTCTCTGAAAACTGGTCAATCTGTGTAGTTTCAAAATATGAGTCAAAATGGTGATTCTGTAAGTGCTTTTTTTGACAGTGTGAAACAGAATTGACAATCATGTTTGTGTTTTTTGTTTTTCTGTGCATGACTGTCAATATTGTTACTCTACCTTGGTAACAGAGTTTGACGGTAACAGAATTGACACTAATTCGGACAACAAGAAATAATGATTTTCAGCTATTTAAGACCCTTTTTACAGAAGATATATTGTTATGGCCTGTAACATCCTATGATTCATGACAATGAGCAACAAATTATTAGAATAATTAAAAACGTAACCATTTGAAAAAAGCAGAAAAAAAGAAAGGAGTCCTGACTCGCGGACCTTTCCCAATTCCACCCAACCTCTCCCTCTCCCACTTCCTGTCCAATTACTTATTGTCCTAACAAATAAAAAAGGCAAAAACGCCAAAAATAAATCTTTAAAAAAAAAGATATGTATAGATAGATAGATGCCCCATTCGACCACTCCAAGCATAACGTGTCCTCCATACTGTAACGGTCAACTTGACGTCATTCACCATAAGCAGACCATCGGCTCTGCAGGATTGTGGGTTTCGAATATTCATTGATTATTGTGGTCAATGACGTTAAGTTGACCATTACAATATGGAGAACAGCTTACGTTTAGTGGCCCATAGAAACAGTCGATAATGAGGCATCTACATATACATGGTTTGCCTGGAGTTAGATCTATCATGTTATTAGTATACAGTTTATAGGGGCCCATTTTACTCCACAATACATTGTTTTTTTTCCATCCCATATATCATTTATCACAATGGAAAGAAACACATAGTCTCTAAATAACATCTTGAGTCATGTTATGTTCAACTAATGTCACATCAGTATTTACCATGGTCTTCTGCCTGTTCCTTGAGAGTTTGATGGCTGGGAGGTGTGGTGCATGCCACAAACATGAACCACATCAAATACTTGACTTTTAAAAGGCTTAATTTAGATTATTTGACGTTAAATGCATCATATAAGTCACTTTGGAATAAAACACAGTATGTATCATGATAAAAAAAAAAAAGACTTTACTCTCTGGAAAATACGGTAGGGTATAACAAATTACTTTGCGGACTCCCCATCACCTTAAGAACTGCTGGTCTACAAAGAAGAAAGCCCTGTCTAGGCTCTGCTCCAGTACAAGTTGTGTTGAGCTATTCATTAGTCTGTTTGTTTGATGAAAAAAGATGAAATGTAGATTTAATAAGTGCGTTAAGAATCCATACAACTGCAGCAGCGGAGGACTATTATTCTGTTGCTTGGAACTGCGGAAGAACTGATGACGGCACGATTTTATCGGCTGACCAATCAACAGAAAGGGGCGTTTAATTCCCATCCAAGTGTAGAAATCGAATATTCAATCTGTTTATTCATTTTTCTACCCGAATGGAAAAACTGAAATTTTAGCTGAATTCTCATTTTTCTACTTTCAAATATTAAATAAACATATGAACGAATGATACACGGATTGTACATGGACCAAGGAGACTAAGTTAATAAGACTGGATCGATGTAAAGTGTTAAATGGTCCACATTTACCTTATGAATGGCCTTTGCTTTGCAACACAATTTTCATCAGTGTTAGTTCTAGTGAAAGGCCCCAGCTTAGCACTTTCCATTTTGCCTCCCTTTCATTGTTCCTGGCATACAATTTGTCGCATTTTGACCCACCTCATAGTCATTAGGAACCTCTGAAGGGTACCTGGCAAACATTAAGAAGTATGGCGAGAACTTTTGTCAACTTTTTTTTTTTTTTTTTTGGTGTGCAAAATGTAAACAAAGTTGCCCTCAGA
>JAFVLL020041999.1:0-21689 GCA_021397915.2 Tor tambroides
TATTATTTATTATTACATTTGTTTGCCTCTCTGTGCCCACATACTGTATTTTGATGAAGCTAAATTCTCAATAAAACTGTTTTCATTGGTATATTTTACAGTTTCTGTTGTCAGACAACGGAATGAATATGAAATAGTGACTGAAACGCGATCCATAAACGCGGTCAACATAACCAGCTCTCCCTTCCAAGATGTTATAAATCTGCACAAAAAAAATCATGATAATCGAGCCGTCGTCTGATGAAATCAAATACACACAAGATAAAGACAATAGCTGTGCTGTGATTTCGGCTATACTTGCATGTACAATTAGAGAAGCAACATAATATCTGTGTTTAACTGAATTAAAGCGCTGCCGCGCGCTGAACAGAAACTGAGCAGACGCAGAGAGAGGGAGGTGTGCGCGCGCGCGCGCTGGTAGAGCAAGACCTTGCGCTCGCGAGGCTGTACCGGCGATTAAGAGAAACTAAATAAGGTCTGGGCGCTTTTTTGAAGGGAAAAAAGTCGCTAAAGGGGTCTGCACTGTTGCTAAATTGGCAACACTGTGCATCTCCATTTCTCCAACTACAGGTTGGGCCACGGGTCAAACAGAAAATACGCGCTGCGTTAATCGCGGGTTAAAAAAATTAGTGCCGTTAAAAGGAATTTACGTTAACGCGTTATAAACGCGTTAACTTTGACAGCACTAATAGTAATTAATGGTTTTTATTGAATGTGGCCATACCAGTGCCAGTTTTTACCAGTTTTTGAGGCATTTCTTAGGTAGCATGTTATGAAATACAGTATGTCAGAATTTCTGCTTCTGAATGGCTCTTTTTGAGCCTTTTAAGCCTTGTAAGTCAGTGGTTCTTGAGCTTTTGACTCCAAGGCACCCCATTTTCTTACAAAACTATATGACTTTTCCAGTTATTCATCATTTACTGGATAAGGATAAAAAAAAAAAAAGTACTTAAATTCTACCCCATAAAGCATTTTAGAGCTTGGTATGACTAGAAAAATGTGTATTCATGGAGTTTAATGGAGTTTTGTGATACTTTATATTTATTCCAGGTTTTTCCAAGACAGTTGTTGAGGGAGGTGAATTGAAAAAAACCCCAACTGATTTTAAGTAGCCTATTTTTAATGCTTGTTTTGTCTTATTTTAAGTCATCTTGAGGCCCCATTGGATGTTTGCTGAGGCCCCCTAGTGAGCCCCTGACTGCTGGTTGAGCTGCTATAAGAGCTGCTAACTACTAATATTGTACACTTGCTGTAGGACAGTCACAAACTATACAAGCATTCACTCACAGAAATGCAGTCACAGATGCAAACATTCACTAGAGATACTTTCAGTACTAGCTATCTTGTGATTCATCGTAAATGTAAATATGCAAATTCCAAGTTTTATCTAATTGGTAAAATGCCAAAAAAGTCATAGAAGTTGCAAAGAAACTACTGGTTAAATAATGAGATAATAAAATGTAAAACACACACACAAAGCCAGTAATTCACTGTAAAAAAGAAAAAAAAGAAAAAAGGTGACAATTTTTCAGGTATAGGTACAGGATAGCATATTTTACAGCTTTTAACCTTCAAGTGGTATTATGTCTGGTTATATCTGAATTACCATCTGCTTTATGATACAGTTGGTAAAATAAAAAAGCCACATGATGAATCATAAGTAGTCTGACCATAAACATGGCCAATATTCAAATATAGACGGTGCACAGAGTCAAGACAAACACCATCAGGTTAACACACTTGATACTAAAATAATGCAATATACACTCAATAAATAATAGAAAATGTAACACAAGACACTGTAATAATGTAAAATCCTACAATAATTATAGCAAAAATAAGAAACAAAACTGTTACAATATATAAAATATACACATATGAAAAGTGTCACACAGGGACTTCTGGGTCTTCTTACTGTTTTTCATTGTAAATTATATGGTAATCCATAGTTTTTCACATCCAAAACCATAAAGTAGAATTATTTTTACAGTAAAATTACATGTGATGTTAAACAATCACTGTAAATGGTGAGGTAACGTTGCAGTTAACCAACTGACAGGTTTTTGCTTTTCTGTGATCTACTCTTTTTTTAATAAAACATACAAACTTGTTTTTACAGTGTAGGCTTAATATTAAACAACTTGTGCTAATTGACTTCCTATTTGACTTGACATACTATCTCTCATCCTTTTTTTGTCTGCTTTAACAGCCAGTGGAACTAGAGGATGGAAGTATAGTCATCAATGTGCGCAACCAGAACAACTACCACTGCCGCTGTCGAATAATAGTGCGGAGTTTGGACGGAGGCGAGTCTCTTCCTGTGGAGGAGCTGGTCTTTGACAAAACACTGATCGACCCCGCCGTCGCAGCCGGAGCCCTGCAGAAACAAGGAGTGATGTACTTCACCAACCCCTCCAGCACTCAGCACAGTGAGGACGAGCAACTCACAAAGTATTACTCAGAAATATCAAACTTAAAGCTTCATGACAGATTATTTTTTATTTTCTTGCACAGGGGTCAATCTAACTCTTCGCTGGTCTTTCACTGATGGGAGGTCATGGGAAAAGGAGGCAGTCCAGATCTGGGCGGGGCCAAGCGGTTATTCATCTATAACATCACTCAAGGGAGATTCCTCTGAGGACAACAAATACATCTATGTCATTTACGAAAAGGGCCATAAAGATTACTGTGAGACCATCTCTTTTGCCAAAATCCATCTATATGGAGGGAAATAACATACAGGTGGAGGAGCCAAGAAAAAGGGATTTTTAGGACTTTTAAAATGAATGTTTTTTTTTTTTTTTGAGAAAGCCAAGGTATCAGCCTGATGCTGAATCATTTTTACATTTCTTTACATTAAATCTGGTCTATACTATGAAGTGTTTTTATATGAATTTCAGCTTCAGTGTGAGATTGATCTATACGGCAATATAATACAAAAACACCTATGATTGAACCCACTGTTTTTTTACCTGTCAGTGCACAAAACTTTCTATAACATGTGTCTTGAAGTTCTCATCATTTCTTTGTGCAGTTGGTGAACTGCACGTTGGTCGCACATGTGTTTATTGGAACTATTTGATGGTTTTTAAACTGCTCAGGTACTGTTTGTCTTGCTGATCCTTTTATTTCTTCTTTGAAATATTTTTACAATAATGTTTACAATAATGTAAATGAAGTGAGTCTTCATGAAGCTACAAAATTCTTAAAATTGGTTGTTTCTATTAGAATTAGGATGATTCTAAGGGCCCAATGATCACAAAACCCCCCACCCACCCACTGAACATGAATTTACCATCGTTTAGATTCAATTGCGGGGGCCCAAGTGTGCTGTTCAGGGGGCCCAGAAACCATAGCGGCGCCCCTGTTTCCTACTGTATAACAGTGATTGATCTGTAAGTATTGAATACAGAAATGTGATTTCATTTGAATTACCTTGAGGTGTTTCTCTAATCCCTGGTGTTGCTTAAATTAATGAAGGCCTTTAAACTGACATAAACTGGAAGACACTCTAAGCAAGCAGTGTTTATGTTCTGTTCAGTGTTTATACAACTGTGAAGTCAGAAAACCCCATTTTATATTCAACTCAAATATCATTCATGTGCTTCGGGTTATGGTTTTGTTTACTCAGTCTGGCCTTTTTGTGGCCTTAGATGTTGTACATTTAGATGCCAGATAATTATTTTGGTAGCATCTTACTGTAAGTGACTTTTAAACAGTACATGAAAGTTTGTGTTTAAAGTCAACTGAAAGGCTTTCACTGTATTAAATTTCATATTAACACATTTGCTGGATTACACAGGGCTTAATTGCTCAATAAATTTTTCCATTTTCATACAGCAACTACTTGTTTCTTCTAGTTCCAACCATATCCAAGACAAATAAGAATGCAGCTTTACCTGACAGTAGTAATTTTAGTAGTAATTTTAAATTAATCAGAGATGATCACTAGAATGTTCTTAACAAAAAAATACCATATTTAATTAGATTGTACATTACTCCCTCCACCTGTCCTCACACCATCACTAAACTCATAGAGACTAAAACATATCACACTCAAGAAAACAGAAATATAGACAGGCACAGTACTTTTCAAAAGTTAATATTTTTTAATATTCTGTTCACCAAGGCTGCATTTATTTGATTAAACATGCAATAAAACCATAATATTGCGAAATATTTCTTTTTGAATATGATTTAAACTTTAATTTATTGATCCAAAGCTGAATTTTCAGCATCATTACTCCACAGTGTCACATGATCCTTCATTCTAATATGCTGATTTGCTGTTCAAGAAAAATTTATTATTATTATCAATGTTGAAACCTGTTGTGCTGCTTAAAATGTTTTTGGAAACCAAGATACATTTTTGATATTGATAACTCTTTGCTGGTCTTTCACTGATGGGAAGTCATAACAGTTTAAAGAACAGCATTTTTTGCAAGTAACATTACAAACCTTTTGTCTTTACGGAAATTTTTGATCAATGTAATCCCTTGTTAAAATAAAATAAAATAAATAAATAAAAATGTATTACATTTATTTTTAAATTAATTAATTTTAAAAAGTATTAATTTCTTTTTAAAAAGTTTTAAAAAGTACCTTTTATAAAGTCCCTACAATCAACTACGTCAGACATTTCTGAAAACATTTAGAAAATGACGTAACGTCAGATTCCAGCCTAATTCCGAAGGACAAGATTTGTTTGTTTTTGTAATTGTTGTCATATTTTCTATCACAGCCATTATATATCAACTGTCACAAAAATTATAACCTATAAAGGAAATACATTTTAGATAAATTTACTCATTTAAATAGGTCCTTTTAATACCTAAAGATGGAAAAATGTCATGTATATGCAAATATGGTTATTTTGTCACAGCTACAAGTTGTCAGTTCATGGATGAAGTCTGAAATGAAGTTCAGCCTGAATCCTGGATTTAATGAAGGGAATGCTGACGAAGTGATTTGTCTATTTACCGTATTTGACTTCCTTTCATCTGGTGTCCAAGTAAGTCAAGTGAAGTCTAAAGCTGCAGATGATTGATTTGCATGTCAATGATGTGCCTTTGCGCTTACCTCAACACTGTAAACTAAACCGGTCTGTTAAACCAGTTCTCATGTCTTTTGTCATTCGTCGACTGACTCCGTTGAGCGCTTGTGTGGGCTCTATATAGCCTTCAGGAAAAATCAGTAATGTGCACATGACTTGACAAAACTTGCCGTCATGAATCGGACTCTTCTACGGATTTTCCTCCTTACAGTGCTGTGTTCGTTTGCGCGAAATGAAACGGTAATACGATTTTGTTTAACATATCTATCACATTACTAACAAATATTTCAAGAATGAATCCACATTAAAACACATTTATTAATAATTTAGCAAGGTCGCTGTACTTGGCAAGGTGAGGTGGCTCGTTGTCACAAGAGCAAGTTTATGGGCTATATCAATAGCTAACTATATTTGTGACAAATGTCCACGTTCACATGTGTTTTCTCCAGCAGTTGTGTTTAGCTAATGTGTATTGAGGATAATGAGGATAATGTATGTGAATTCTGATGTTTATTGATCTGAATATTTTCCTGAGCAAAAATTGAGGAAATGTTCAGTTTATCTGTAGTCAAGATTAGTTGTGCACAGAACTTGTCTTTCAAGAGTGTGTTTGTTTGTTTATTTATTTATTTCTTACATAGTTTTGACCTGTATCATTTTATTCCTTTACTTTTTTACATGTCCAGATCAATCCAGCTATCATTGATGAGCAGCTGCTCTGGGTCGGTGGTGAAATTGGAGAAGTTCACACCTACAGAATTCCCCTGCTCACCTTCACCACTCAGGGAAGTCTGCTGGCATTTGCAGAGGCCCGAAAGCTGTCCTTCAAAGACATCGGAGCCAAGTTCATTGCTTTAAGACGCTCCACAGACAGAGGTGAGTCGTCCTAGCTCACCTGGTGAAAGACAAGATTCTGTTTTCATTCCCATTTTCTTCTCTTTCTTCTGACACGTTCTCAGGAGCCACCTGGTCTCCCACCTCATTCATAGTGGATGATGGCTCTCTAGCAGATGGGTTGAATCTAGGTTCAGTTGTTGTGGATGAAGAGACTGGTGCTGTCATTGTCATCTACTCAGTGTGTTTCCACCGTTACCACTGCAAGCCCTCCAACACAGTGATGGTGCAGAGTCTGGATGATGGGTTCACCTGGAGCGCTCCTCGAAACCTTAACCCTCAACTTGGGCTCATGAGTTTTGTTCCTGGACCTGGCTTCGGTATACAGGTACAAGTGTTATAGGTACAAGAGCTGTGTTTTGTGCACATCTACACTATTGATAATGGACTTTGTATGGTTTTTGCTTGGGATATTGCACCAAAACTTTGCAATGTGACTTACATGCCCTTCTGAGCTTGGGTTGTGATGTTCAGTATAATGGTACAAAAAATTACTACAGTACCAAAAATGTTAGACGGTATGATACTAATGCACTCAGGAAAAAAAAAGTGTAAACAAAAATGTATTAATATTTAACTATTATTATTTTTTTTAATTTAATGAATATTTAAATTAATGTAATATATAAACAAATATTTATTTAAATATATGTGTTTTTGCTAAGCATAACATTAGTTCAGTTAATACCAGCATATGTAGCTAGTAAGCTGTATGGCTTAAAACTTATGAATTTTGTTTTGTATGTATGATTTGAGAATTAAAATTGATTGCATTGATCGCAGAATTTAATAGTTGTGTCACAGGTTGTTTGCAGACAGGGAGAGAGTTGAGGTGAGGATCTGTTAGCACACAGTGGATTTGTTAAATGAAACAAAGTGCTTGTGAGCACAAGGGAACTGAGAAAAGCAAATGAGCACTTTATTTTGACAAGACAAATACTGAACTGAAACACGGGGCTAAACATGCACAGGGTATACAAGAACTAAACTAGAAACAAAATGAGTAACAATGGAAACAAATAAGCACCTACTTTGAAAACAAGGAAACAAAGCAAACAGGAAAAGAACACAGCTCAAAAATAAAATTATCAAAAAAGAGTGCTTGACTACAGAAACCTAGACAAAACATAAGCTGATATCATTAACAGAGGCTGTCTCAGATAACGTGAATTCTCCCAACAGATGCTCAGCTGAAATATGCAGTGTTGGCGGTGACGCATTACAAGTAACGCGAGTTACGTAATCAGATTTCAAGTAACTAGTAAAGTAACGCATTACTTTTTAATTTACAAGAAAATTTCCCATGTATTGACTGACAGCTCTCCTGTCCGCACGTTGAGAGAAATCAGGAGTAAGTGCAGAGGCGTTGTGTGCGCTGTGTGAACATGATGTTACTCTAGATCTAGACTAAATGTGAACATGCATTTACTCATCTCACTTGCACAAAAACAGATTCAGTATTGCTCAAAAGGAATAAAACAGTGAAATGCAAATTCAGAATATGACGCAAACCTGCAGTAATTAAATATGTTAATATCCTTTCTGTATTTAATCCCATTTTATTAACCAGCGTCTTTGCTGCTGTCCTTCAATGATCATGTTAGTAGGCAAAAATGACTTTAGATAAACATGACAGTTTTTCTTTATTGCTGAAGAGTGTTGAACTTACTTCTCCTGCATCCTCTACTGTACAGACGTGAATTTAAATTTCCTTCAGCCTAAGATTTATTCGTTTTACTTTTGATGTGAAAGGACTTTTACATTTGCCAGAAATAGAACTTTTTTATTATTAAGAACAAAAGAGCAAGTCCAGCCCAGATGAGAAAAAGTAACGTAAAAGTAATGTAGTGCATTACTTTCCAAAAAAAAGTAACTATGTAATGCAATTAGTTACTTTTTCGGGGAGTAACACAATATTGTAATTCATTGCTTTTGGCTGAGACACACTTTTTGATGAACATTTGTTTATTAATACATGATTATTAGTTTATATGCCATTAATAAACTGTAATGATTTCTGTTGTCTACCTACTGTGTAAGTATCATATTTTAGTGTCATTACCTACCAAACCTAGTCTGAGTGACATAAAAGCATCATTTTATAGTTTATTTAGTTTTTTCTTGACACTTAGAATTGGGTTTATCTGAAATGACTGATACCACAGACTGTGCAAAATACTCATTTCATTAAATGATTTGTCATGATCTCAGACCATGTGTTCATCTAATGGTGCTTACAGAAACGTCATCCGCCCGCAGTTGGCCGTCTGGTGGTGTGTGGCCACGGCAGCATCGCTGGAGACGGTGTGTTCTGTATCCTGAGTGATGATCATGGAAACACATGGAGATACGGAGCTGAACTGAAGAGCATTCCCTATAACCAGCGCAAAAACAACTTTGACTTTGAGCCAGATGAGTGTCAGGTAGGAAGATGATGAACTTTTCACTATTCTGTTTTAGCAATATCTGTGGTTGTGTGACAGAAATATGGATCAGAAGAGTTTGTAAAATCTTCAGACTTCTGTCTTGTGTTTCCTCAAAGCCAGTGGAGCTGGATGACGGCAGCATTGTGATTAATGTGCGCAACAATAAAAACTACCACTGCCGCTGTCGTATGGTTGTACGCAGTCTGGATGGAGGAGAGTCTCTGCCTGTGGAGGAGCTGGTGTTTGATCACACACTGGAGGATCCTGCGGTCGCAGCTGGAGCGTTAGCGAAGGAAGGAGTGCTTTACTTCACCAACCCAGCCAACACTAACAGCAGTGAGCATGATGATATGAGAAATGATATCAGTGTTTCTCCATCCTGGTCATGGAGCATGTATAATAGTTCATTCATGTACATATGGCTATAAGCTACTTTAACTGTGGTGTTGTTTTCCTCAGGAGTGAACCTCACCCTTCGTTGGTCTCTGAATCGCGGTAAATCATGGGTGAAAGATACTCTGAAAATCTGGGCCGGGCCAAGTGGATACTCTTGTATGACGTCACTTAAAGGCAATGAAAGTGAGGATCTTAAATACATCTATGTCATATATGAGAAAGGTCAAAAAGACTATTTTGAGTCCATCTCCTTTGTGAAAATTGACCTGTACAGCAACCAATGAAGAAAGTGTCATTGATGGGCATCGATGAGTACGGGGAGGGGGGATATGACCACACTAGTCCGGCCTGCTGGCTTTTTGTTTTGTTTTGCTGTTTATTTCGTTTACATCCAGTCCTAACATTGAACGCTTTCATCACTGACTTCCACTAACATTGACTACTGACAATTTGAATACATTTCTTAATTATGTTTCTGTTAAATAAATTACTTTCTTTGCTACTTGCCGCCCAGGTTGACTCTCGTTTGTTACAATTTTGAACCGGTTGTAACACTGAAACACATTTGTTAAACAGTTTTTCACCATTTTTGTGTTTAGGATTTTTTGGGCGGGCCTGAAATCATGTCTCGATGACGCAGTGGAGCCACTAAGAATCCGTGTATCATTCGTTCTCTCGTTTTTTTTTTTTTTTTTTTCAAATATAATATTGAAATTAGAAAAATGAAAAAACGCTAGTTTTTCGTTTTTTCTTTTTTTTTTGCTTTTTTTTCTTTCTTTTTTTTTTTTTTTTTTTTACAAAAAATTAAAAACAAGAATTCAGCTTAATTTTTCATTTTTCATTCAGGGGTAAAAAAAAAAAAAATCAATAAACAGCTTGAATATTAGATTTCTACTCTTGGGCTGGAATTAAACAACCCCTTTCTGTTGATTGGTCAGCCGAAGATCAAACCGTGTTGTCATGATGCAACTACATTTCATCTTTTCTTCATCATACAACCAGCCAAATGAATGGCTCGATACAGATCGTACCGGGGCAGAGCCTAAACAGGGCGTTCTTATAAATCCAATGCATCAGCTGGGCATGCCCCCAGCATTTGAGAGCAGAGAATAGGCCTACTGCTTTTTTTTCAAGATTTTGATAACGTAGCCTATTTTATTCATATACCCACTGTTGTGAAGCTCTCCCAAGTGTTTGAATCGGCTTTGTTTGACAGTATTCTTAAGCTTGCGGTCATCCCTGTTGCTTGTGCACCTTTTCCTACCCAATTTCTTCCTTCCAGTCAACTTTGCATTTAATATGCTTTGATACAGCACTCTGTAAACAGCCACACTTTTCAGTAATGACCCTCTGTGACTTACCCTCTTTGTGGAGGGTGTCAATGATCGTCTTCTGGATTATTGCCAAGTCAGCAGTGTTCCCCATTATTGTGGTTTCAAAGAAAAAGAGATACCCGGAATTTATACTGTATGGATGGTCATTTATTGAAACTCAAATGTAAATATTCTAATATTTTGAGATACTGATTTTTGACTTTCATGAGCTGTAAGCTCTAATCATCAAAATTAAAACAAAAAAACTTTTGAAGTGTTTTACTTGTAATGAATGTAATGAATCTAAAATATATGAAAGTTTCACTTTTTGAAATGTTACAAGAAAAAATGAACTTTTTCACCATATTCTAATTGTCTGAGATGCACCTGTATATTAAAAGAGCCTAATACAGAATTTTGTTGCAATGAAAGACACCCTTCAGTACACAGAAATTTAAATGTTTTAGGTTTTACAATTTAAATTATTTTGCTTGGCAGTTAAGCAAACAATAACATATGTTTGTTTTGGAGGGGCCTTTTCCCCAAAAACTTAAATATCACTTTCTTCAATAAAATAACATAAAATAAAAAAAAAACATGATATGTATACATTTATTTTGGGATTGTGGTGTTTTTATTTTATTTTTTAACCTCAAAATGACTAATTTAATTTTTATATAAAATGAGCGTTATTCTTTTTAATCTAAACTTATTTAAAAAATCCCCTTTCAGTCAGTGAAAAGATTTGTCCAATTTTTTTAATGACTGAATGTTTTAATTAATTAATTATTTAATGAATCTCTGGTGACCTCTGCTGGGAAGAAAAAAAAAGACATGAAAATTGCAGAAAGGTGAAATTGCATTTTCTGATTATGGCCAGTAGATGGTTGCAAGACTCCATGGATTGACAGATCTCCAGTGTTAAAACAAATTCAAATTATTATAAATGATCCATTCAAAATGTACATAGATATTTGAAAATAAAATATTAATAAAAATATTAGTATTTTTTTATTTATTTAGTATTTATGTTGAGCTGAGATTTTGAAATATTTATTAAGGTAGAAATTGGTATTCCCTATGTTATGAGGACCAAATGTCCCACAATTAATACCAGTAATTTTTGTCCTTGTGGGGACATATTTTGGTCCCCATGAAGAAAACATCTTAAATCTTACAGAATGAAGTTTTTTTGAAAATCTAAAATAGCATTAAGTTTTGTGTGAGGGGTAAGTTTAGGTGTAGGGTTAGGGTAAGGGGATAGAAAATACAGTTTGTACAGTATAAAAACCTTTATGGAATGTCCCCACAAAAAAAGGAAACCAACCTCTCTCACCGTTATCATTAGAACCCCTTGCACAAGCCATAAGAGAGCACAAATCTATATACCCCATTGTTGCATGGCTCTAAACATTCTATCTCACTTTATGCAGATGACATTCATTTGTACCTCTCCAACGTCAAAGTATCAATCTCACAAGTGTTATCCGTGTTCAATGAATTTAAGAATTTAGCAGGTTATAAAATAAATTGGCATAAATCCACACTACTCCCCCTAAATTCATCTGCCACCAATGTTCAATATCCTCCCTCCAATCCTGTAAGTCATGTTATTTCTTATTTAGGAATTAAAATATACGCAGAGTTATCAGAAATTATTCACAAAAATTATAGGGAAATCTCTCAAAAGGTGACAGAAGATCTAAAGCGTTGGAATACTCTCCCAATTTCTTTACAAGGAAGAATTTCTATTGTTAAGATGAACATTCTTCCTCGCCTCAATTTCTTGTTTTTCATGATTCCAGTTTCTCCTCCACCTAAGTTTCTTGAGCAAACCCAATCTCTGATCTCCAAATTCATATGGAACAGTAAACGAGCTAGAATTAAGTCTTCCACTTTACAGCGTCCTAAATTGATGGGAGGGTTGTCTCTCCCTAACTTAAATCTATATTACTGGGCATTTCAGCTAAGAGCTTTGAGGGTCTGGATGGACGAGAATTGTAAGGTGCCTTGGAAATCCATAGAGACCGCATTGGTACAGCCTAATAGGCTTCAAGATCTTCCATATACAGATTTAAAAGGCAAAAAACTTAAAGTTCAATTTGCCACTATAACTGCTAATTGTTTGGCAGTATGGAGAAAAGCAGAGAAAATGTTTGAAACAGTACCTAAATTTCATAAAATTTCCCCCCTACGGCATAATACTAATATATTGACAGGAAAGAAACCTTTCACATCCCCACTTTGGGCCTCTTAAGGGAATTTGCACGCTGGGAGATATCTATAGCAAAGACTGTTTATATTCATTTTGACATACCTGGTTCTTCTTTTTTTTCTTTATTTGAGATTGAGATCAGCCATGAAGGCTTACGGGGTTCCATGGAACACATCACTACCTTCGCACCCAATAGCAGGATTGTTTGATCCTGCAAAAGAGCCTAGAGGCCTGGTTTCACAAATTTATAACTCTCTTTTAAAAACACAGTGTAAACATTTGTCAATTGAGGTATTGTGGGAAAAGGATTTAGAACAGGCTGGACTTCGTCCTGATTGGCTTACTGTATGGTCAAATATAAGTGAAACATCTCGAAATTGGAATCACCAACTTATTCATTTTAAAACCATCCATAGAGCTAATGCGATGCCATAGACGATACAGAATGGGATTAACATCTGATCCTAACTGCGCTATATGTCAAAAATCTGTAGTTGGTACAATGTATCATATGTTTTGGGAATGTTCAGTAATCAATCATTTTTGGACTCAAGTTTGTCGGGACTTGGAAGAACAGATTAACTGTAAGATCACTCCGGATCCTTGCCTGTGCTTGCTGAATGATGACTCTTCTTTGAACCTTGGCATAATGGACAAAAGGACTCTTTTTGCAGTTTTCACTGCAGCAAAGAAAACAATAATTGCACTTCGGTGGGACACTAAGGCAGACATCTCAAGACTGTGGTTACTGAATATGCAACATATGGAATGCTCTTTAGCTAGATTTAATAAAGCTAAACCAAGAACGGTACAGGCCTGACAAAGAGAATCTACTTGTGACCGGTTCACTGGGTGGGTAGTAAGATTTATCTCCTTACTCATATCTAGGGTATTACTATGTCATGTAAGTATTCATATTATATGTAGGTAGTGCTGAGAGTATTTGTCTCTTATCTCTGTTTTGTTTGGCTCTGGTTTATTTTTGTTTGTGTGTTCTTTTGAAAATCTAATAAAAAGAAAATTAAAAAAAGGAAACCAGTGTGTGTGTGTGTTCTGTATTTTAAAATAAAGTTTTGATTCAAATAGATTGTGTCATATATAAATACTCAAGTAATGTTACCCTCCCATCTTTTATATTGCCCATAATGATTGAGATCACTAGTGTCACAAATAAGAAGCTACAGAAATCCAGCAGATTGGTGAGAATGAACTCAGCTCTGCATATAGAGAAAACAAGGCACTTCTCCTTAAAGCTGCGTTGTTGATTTTATTAAATGCAGAAAACAGGACACAGCTAATCAAAACACATCAAGAAAAAAACTCAAAAACAAATGAATAACCATTTATTTATTTTATTTTATTTATTTATTCATTGAGAATGTTCTTAGTTGTCTTTCCAACTGAGAACAAAATTTACAAATTACTACTAATACTATTACTACTACTACTACTACTACATGTGTAATACTAATACTATTACTAATAATACTAGTAATAGCAAAAATGACAACAAAGTTACAGCTAAACAATGACCTCAAAACATATTTGGAAACTTAAGCCACAATTGAAAATGAATGTAGGCTATTTGGATTATAAGCAAATAAAACAAGTGTCATTTAGTTGAAAGAAACAGAGCCCAAGCACACTTTTACAAAGACATTTTTTGAAAGTTTTTTCAAAGAGAGTATTTTTATGATGTTCTGAGTATCAGTTTTTTCTTCAGGTCTCACTGCTGAAGAATTGCTTATTTGTTTCTATCACAATGGCTTGTTCATGTTCAAGCTTATGTACAGTAGTTTAATCTTAAAAGACATCTGTAAAAAAATACCATCATGCCCTAAAATGTTAATTCCACTCTAGACACAATTAGATTGTTTTTAAAATAACTGCATTACCCCAAAGGGCCTAATTATCACAGAGGTGGACAACTGTCAAAACTCTTAATTGCCACCCCATTTGGATGAGCAACATTAATCAATAGTGTGAGAGGAGAACATAAAAAGAGCAGTATGAACAGTACAATTCTATGACTTGCTATTTCTGAATGTATTTGGATATTTAAAAAAAAAAAATGAATAAATAAAAATCAATCAATCAATCAATCAATCAATAAAATAAAATAAAATAAAATAAAATAACAGTGTGTTTCTAACCAATGTATCCAAAAGGCCATTGTAAATGTAAACTATAAATGGCCTCTTCTTTTGTGTGGACTTTCCTAATTATTGAGAACCAACCCTGCCTCTCACAGGATTTCTTATAGTACTCTTCCAGATCTTTTTGGAATCTTTGCACAAACCACCTCCAGTAAATTCAGATAAGACAAGGTCCTGTGAATACTAAGAGCCAAAACCGGTCATCATGAACTTCTCTTGCTATTCTGTATTCTTTATATGGTATCCACTTACCTGATGATTTAAAAGATTTATTACTTGCCACTGCAGCTGAGCAAAAATCTCTACACAGATTATTAGTTTCATCGTAATAGTGCCCATTGATTCCAGTTATTCTGTGCAAAAGAACACAGTGATCTCCATCGTGGTTTTCTGTTTGGGTGCAGGTGGCTTTACTGAAGGGACACTGAACCCAACAGCACTGGCAGAACTGATCAATCAGAATCTCATCTGGCCTGTCCTTGAGGTCCAATTTGTCATAAAATGTATCTGTGTTGAACTCTTTGCTTGTGTCAGGCATTATAGCAGGACGTTTTGTTGTTATCACTTCTTTGAGGAGGTTGAAATCATCAGCATCATCATGTTTGACTCCATTGAAGTCTTTTTCAGAGAATATCAGCACACCTGAGAGTTGCTGTGTGAAACTATTCAACCACAAATCAACATTTCCACTGTTTGCTTGAACATGTTCAGTAGATTTATGTGCAGCTTCCATGATCCTCTTCTATCAATAAAACAATACGAGTGCATAACAGTACAAAGTTTTCCATTTTCATAAATGAAATCCAGTTTCAGCTGTTCTAATTGATTCGCTTACTCCAACACCGCAAAAGTGCTGTGCTATAAAACAGAGCTTGTTGTTAGTCAGTTTCTGTGGTCAAAATGCATGAAACTTTGGAAATGGTACTGACAATCATTTCAATTTTCTTCACATTGCAATATTCGTGGCCTTATTACAACACAAAACTGTGTAGTCATGTAATCAAGTTCACTGAAGTGGTGACTGATCTATGGTTGTGACGCGGTATTGATTTGAAACAAGACATAGTGGGCACAATTATATCTACATTTATTTCCTCATTATCTATAACAAGAAAACTAATTGCTTGATCAATACCTTAAATTAAACAAGCTTGAGTTTTGCAGTGTATGCTGTTCTTTTGCTCTTTCCATGTTGACTGATTGACTGAAACATTGCTTGTTGATAAGGAATTTAGCATGCAAAGAATTAACCTCTCAAATGTTTTATAGGAATTAAGCAAGAGAAAATTAGAAAGATCCTTATGAGATACGTTGTTGGGGGAACAAATACAGAAATATTCTTAATGTACTTCAAGTAAAATATTGTAAAATGTAACAATTTAATGCAACTGATTCTGGTCAGATTTCAATTGTTAACTACCTTATTTCTATTTATTCTGATCAACAAACGGCCGCTGTTTTAGCTGAATCATACCTTAACTGTATCAAACACACAAAAAAAAAAAATCACAAAATGATTCCCAATATTCACATCAGTGCTGAGTTTCACTTTAAAATTAAAGTGTAAATCGGTATCCCACAGAGTAATATCATGGGAAAATAAAACAAAACTAAATGAAATAAATAGAAATTAAATTAAAAATATGAAATAAAAATAAAAAAAAAAAATAAAAAACAAAAATAAATAAAACAATTAAATTTAAATTTAAAAAAATTAAATAGAAAATATAATAAAATAAAATAAAATAAAATAAAATAAAATGAATCATTTAATTTCCAACGGAATGACTGCGGTTGAAGTTGAGATGACTAGACAGCAGTGCTGATTATAGCTGGTAGGTGGGGCGTTAGCTGACCTTTCCATCATCTCAATTGTTGAAACTATCCCGCGGTTATCGCTGTTGTTGTTCATCATTAAATCGACAAATCTGCATAGACAAAGATAAAATATTTATTTGACCTTCTAACAAAACCAAAATAAATGCCATCTCTACTATTTTACAATCAAAACATTCTGAAATTTCAAGATCACACCATAGTCCATAGTCCAGATCAAACTAAATGTTTGGGGTGGATGCAGCCTGCATTTTATATGGAGGAAAACAAAACAATTCCAGCAAAGTTAGTTTATTCAAATTGTCTGAGAAGTTAATTCTCATCCTCTGCAAACTTGTTTTAATTTCAGCAAGCACTAAAGTAAAAAGATTCATTTTCTGTTATCTGTTTTTAAACTACTTTTCTTAATAAAATGTATATTAATTTACTGTCACAAATGAGGAGTACCATTTCACAGCTGGGCAAGACTATAGACTGCAGGAGGGGGGATTAGCTGACCTTTCATCACATCCAGAACTGCAACCATCCTGGGTATTTGAAATGCTGATGACATCATTGATGTGTGGCCAAATAAAATTATTTAATAAAATATCATTTATTTAAGTTTTAATTTGACTTAAAGCATGTCATTTTCAATATATAGAATAATACAATAAAATGTTCAGTAATTACCTGAATAAACCCAACTAACTCCATAATACGTCAATTCAAATTTGATCCAAAGTGACATGTTACCGTAATCTTGAATCATAGTTAATGTACAGAACTAGTAACTAATTCACTTAAACTAATTTACTAAATCTACAATGGAACATTTTAAAGAATGGTGCGGATGATAAAGTACAATATTGGCCAGTAAAAGTCAAATTCACACTGACATTCACACAAAGCCATTTCTTCAACTGTAGTATGTAATGCAACAAAGTTCTGAAGACCGCTACTAAATGTCCCGCACTTTCTGACAGAGCACACTTTCCCTAAAATTACACTTACAGTAGATCTTTTTTCATGTAGCGCTTTTTTAAAATGAGTATGTTACAATTCTGACTAGCCAGCATGTATACAGATTTCCAATCTTTTTAGCAACATACAGCATTGCATTTTTGTTGTTAAAGTTGCATCATCATTTCATCTCTCTTGGAATTCCTGCTATTGACTTCCAAATAGTCTCAGTATTGGTCTCACTAATAGTATTTAAACTGTTCACCAGACACCACTGTTGAAAAAAAAAACTGAAATATAAACTCGCAATATTACAGTAGCCTCAAGGTATTAAAACGGCATATGAATTTTTTACTGTAGTAATATATACATATTTTTCCTTGCATGTACAATATTTCAAATTGGCTCATATCCTAGATATGTTTCATGTAAAATATTAACTGTTGCCCGTTAGCTATGTTACAAATTTAATTTCCATGAGAAAATAGTTTGTCCAGTTTTTAATATCTAGCTTTTTACACTACAGTAATACGTTTTAAGTGATTTGACTGATTGATTTAAAATGTTAGTCTCTACTTCCTTCATAGACTAACACATTTTCAGAGCAGTTTTAAGTTTAAAAGGTGGTAGTGGAATATTGTTGTATATGTATGTTGTTGTGTAAAAATTGTACATATATTGTCATTTGTAATATACAATATAGATCACAATTATCCCTTCCAAATTACAATTAAATGAACTAGTGAGCACAAAAAAAGCAAATATCCTCGTCGACCAAAAAGACAATTTGAAGCACATGGGGGAGCAGAGCATGTTTACCACAAGCAATACAATCAGTCAGGAGGCTCAAATCAGTTCTGCTTGGGTAAGACAAGACTTGGGTAATGGAGAAGGAGTATTTTGACATTCCAATCAGGTCTTTGCTTAAATTGTGTGGAACTGTGCAAACCCAAATCAATGTTCTAAGTACAATAAGCCTCTCTGCGACGTTATGAATATTTAGTATGGAAGATTACCTTGTGAGATGTACTCTCTGATTAGCATTAGCAGTATTCATTGAGTAAAACTGGCACTTTGCTGGACAGGAAAGTGGATGGGGATAAACTAGGGTGTCCTTGATGAGGACGAGGACCTTGAAAAATAACTAAAGTCTATGGAAGCCTGTTTCTACCAGGAATAGAAAAATTAAAATGGAAATTGTAACTTTTTAATCTCACAATTATGACTTCTTTCTCGCAATTGTGAATCTATATCTCACAAGACTTCAGAATTGCGAGACAAACTCACAATTCTGACATTTTTCTTGCAATCCTGAGAAGTCATAATTATGAGACATAAATTCACAATTTTGAAAAACAAAGTCAGAATTGTGAGATAAAAAGCCATTATTACATTTATTTATTTATTTATTCAGTGGCAGAGGCAAAAAAAAAAAAAACAACTTGCAATATTACAGTAGCCTCAAGGGATTAACGGCATATGATTTTTTTTTTTTTTATTTTAAATTGACTGTATCCACATGCACAATAAGGGTAGAAATATCTCTCATATCCTAGATATGTTTCATGTAAAATATTAACTGTTGCTCTTTAGCTATGTTACAAATTTAATCCCCATGAGAAAATAGTTTGTCCAGTTTATGATATCTAGCATTACTAAGGCTGGGCGATATGGTCAAAAAATTATTACAATATTTTTTTTTCATATCAGTCGATATCGATAATTATCACGATAAATGTCACATTTTTATTTCTTTCAAGTTTAAAAGCAGATTTTTGCTCCAATGTAAAAGTTGTAAAAACCAGATGGTTAATTGGGGTTTTAAACTATTCTTTATTGTCAGAACATGACAAACACTTCGTTTTTGACTTCTTTACACTTTTCCAGTCATTTTTCCTTAACAAAATATGTATCTTAACAGAAAAAAATAATTTCTTAATTCTGCATGTTCTAATGAGTAATGTTGTTTCAAATCAAGAAACAGGTTTGTGTTGCCTGATAACATTAATAATATAACATTTCTTTTGGTCTCTTATAAATACGCATTTGATAGTAGCTTGAGTTAAGATGCAGATGTAGATTTATGTTCATTATCAAAATCAGTTATATCTGTAAAAACTGTAGCAATCTCATTTTTATACAGTGAAATGTAATTATTCTGACTGTTTGAGGTGGGATTTTTTTTTTAGGTGTTTTAGCATACATGTAGATCATTATAATCACAGTTTAAACCACAAATATAGCACCTCAAAACCATGGTAAAAATGTAATGGCTTCTAGGTATTTGTATGAAAAACAGTAGTCTAAATACATTTAGTATAATACTGTAATTACTGTACATTCCATTACTCCTCCTTCAATACATTTAATACATGTCTACATTAATAATATACTAAAATTCAACACGAATACCCACATTTCTGATTCAATACCATGGTGCAGTTAGTGGTGCTACAGTAAATCTATTTTAAATGATTGCGATTTGTAGATTGAAAAGCCTTCTGACTGTATCGTTGTGCAGTGTTTCTACTGTTTGCCATAAACATTATATCGAACATTTATCAAACTCTTCTTATCGTTTATCGAGGAAATTTATATTGCGCGATAATTATCGTTATCGATTTATCACCCAGCCCTAAGCATTACACACTACAGTAATAAGTTTTAAGTGTTTTATTGATTAATTTAAAGTTCCCCTACTTCCTTCATAGACTAACAAGCAAACACATTTTCAAAGCAGTTTTATGTTTAAAAGGTGATACTGGAATATTGTAGTATGTACATTAGATGTTGTTGTGAAAAATTGTAATTTGAATTTGTCGCAATTGTGAATCTATATCTCACAACTCAGATTTTTTTTTCTCAGAATTGTGAGACATAAACTCATAATCTGACATTTTTCAGAAATGCCAGTTTATTTCTTGCAATCCTGAGATGAAAAGTCATAATAAGACAAAAATTTGCAACTGTAAGAAAAAAGTCAGAATTGAGAGATAAAAAGTAATTACCTTTTTTATTTCATTTTACTTATTTTTTATTCAGTGGCGAAGGCAAAATAAAAACTGAATTGTGAGATGCGAACTCAGAAGTCACAGAAAAAAAAGTCAAAATTGCTAAATATAAATTCAGAATTCTGTTTATATCTCACAATTCTTGTTTTAAATCTTGCAATTCTGAATTGTGAAATAAAAACTCACACTTACCTTTTTTTCATGCATGGTGGAAATTAGCTTCCATAGGTCCATATTGTATTGATTAAGACTAGATATATTCATGATGGTTTGCTATTTACATTATATTTTAATGTCAGCATTATTGTTTTAAATGTGACACTAAAGAAAAGCATAAGTATATTATCTCTCGCTCCCAAACTTTTGTTTAAGCTTTGTTGTTTGTAACATAAATTATTATATGCTCCTTTTTAATTCATCAAGATCCCTTTTCAAACCGTGACAGCTCCACTGACATCTAAATTGAGAGTGTTTTCACTCCTTCAACCTCCATGGTGCATTGAAAACCAACCTCACCCACTTTAACTGAGAAACAAGAGAGAGTCGCACTTTTGACAACTCAGTGGTGATGACAAGAGTCGCCCTGAGGCATCAACAGGAACTCGAGACTTGAGAAAGATTAATGTCCTTAAATGCACAGTCTGTTGCTGATGTAAATGCATTCACTGTCTATCTCAGCGTCTCAAAGATTAACTTCCCCATGACGTGATGAGGAAGACGAATGCCAAGTATTACAGACAGATTTGACCTTTGACACTCCACGATGACAAAACACCAAACTCTACTCACGGGACCGGTGCATTATATGACTCGCAAACAAAGCAATTTCCTTCCACACACACGCGCTCGCACGCACTGACGGTCTCTTCTCGTTTCACTCTCACGGTTTGGATTCCTCAAGAGTGACAGCAGCAGTTGTGGTTGAGATTAAGGATAATAAGAGTCAGACCGCATAAGCTGAAGATGAAACTGAACTCTCTGTCAAACATCAGTAAACGTCTGTGCTACAACAGCTGTCGTGTTGTGGAGGATGTTTTGTACAGATATTCACACTGATATTAACCCTTCAGTAGGGATGCAGCGATTAACCGGTTTCGCGATTAACCGCGCTTTAAAACGTCACGGTTAATTGTAAAGGCTCTGCTACACCGAGTATTTCTGTTGCACAGAATGGAACAGTTCCAACTTGCGCAAAACGAAAACAAAGTTACACTAGCGGACGGTACACCAGCTTAAAATGTCGTTCTTATCAGAGACACTACACACACTAACGTCTCGGTTACGTATGTAACCCTCGTTCCCTGAAGGAGGGAACGGAGACGTCACGTCGGATGACCGACGAAATTGGGATATCGCCAGAGAGACCAATCCACTTCGAGTGTAACTAAACGAGCCAATGGACATTGGCATGCGATCATTGCATCCAGCTGCCGCTGATCACAGCGTG
>JAFVLL020042002.1:0-10185 GCA_021397915.2 Tor tambroides
AAAAAAAAAATATATATATATTTTGCCATGTACTTTACAGTCAGGAATTATCATGCTTTCTGGTGTATAAAAAAGAACTGATTTGACATTCCAAATTTATTTTCTGTTACGACGAATAATAAATAAATAAATGAAATGGGGTCAGTGGATGATGACAGATTTTCTGCCTCCCAGCAAATTTATTATTAATATAAAATGCATTTTTTATATATATATATATATATATATATATATATATAATTTTATACTATAACATTTATTTTTGCTGGGAAAAGTTTGCTATATAAAAGCCAGCATATACATTTCTTTGGTGATTGTGTGTGTGCACGTGCATGTGTGACTGAATCGTACAGAGGGTAGAGACTAGACAGAAACCCCATGTGAACATCGTCTCACAGACATAGTCGAACCACTTATTTCCAAATATCAACCCCTTTAATATGTATTTTTCTCCTTGCTGGGCCATAATAATGCACAGAAGAGAGCTATCATAATCGCAGAAGGCGAGGAACAGTGGGAGCAGGGGCCTTTAAACAAATGAAGCTGTCAGTACAACACAAAGCCCCAGAGAAAAATTACTGAGTCGGACGCCATACTTATGCAGAGTATGCCTCTTCTTCTTCTTCTTTCCTGCTCTCTCTGTTCTCCTGCCATCCCTTCTTCTTTCCCTTTCAGTAGTAAGATGCAGCTGTAAGATGATTGGAGGAATTGTTTAATACTCAGAGATATTTTTAATCGGAGAGGAGCATAGACTCCACACTTGCATGCTGGCACACAGGGATGTCATGCACCTGGTTTTTGAAGGCGAAAAGTCTTGGCTCAATTGGTACCCTAGGTGGTACCAAAAAACAAACAAACACTTTTTAACTAATGAAAAAAATACAGTTTTTGTTAATAGTAAAAGGCAACCTGGGTCAAATCCCACCTGGATATATTTTTTAATAACACATTAAATAGCATTTTTAAAATAAATAATAAAGCAGCATTGAAAGCCAGTTTTTTTGCCTCAGAATAAAATTGGGATACAAGGTTTAAAATATGAAATAAAATCGCATTAGGAGATGCAAAGTCACAGTTGTAAGAAATTTATTTAAAATTATGAAATGTAAAAATTTTTAAATACAGTAGGCTAAATAAAGCTACAAATATGAGATGTATTGTGAAAATCATTTTGTACTTACTGAACTTACTCACTCACTTTTGTACTCACTGACCATAATGAACTTTTGTTGTATGTAAAATAATAAAAAAATATTTTTAAAACATAAAAACATCTTTTATTAGGGCTCTTTGGTTATTAAGCTATATCCAGCAATCGCTTTGTGGCTCACATGCATCACTTTAGGTAACTACAGAAGCACAGAAGAAAGGGTGGGTATGGAGGTATCTGTGGACCTCTGTATTCTCCCACATCAACTATTCTTTCTTAAATCATTCACTTCCTCTGCCACCCACTGCCATCTGATGAAAGGAAGATGAAAAGAGGAAGAATTTTGTATCTGTGAATCAACACAGAAAGTCACTTCTTTTGGAGAGGCGAGGGGAGAAGAATGTGTCCATGTCAGGTACCCAATAAAGTTTATGTCTCCCTGCCACATTCAAAAGTAAACACCCCCGCGACCTACATGACATCACTAAGTAGGTTAAGTGTAGTCTCGAATCGTCATCGATCATTACGAATGTAGCATATTCCGCGCTGTGCACGCTGAGAGGTAAAAGTTTTCCACTGTACTGAGATGACATTTAATTTTTCATATCTCCTCCACAGTCCTGGAATGAATTTTGGCAGACCTGATGCAATTTAGCAGCTTGGCAGTTTCAAATTGGGCAATGAATCACAAGGATTCAATGGACTCGAGTGGCTGCATAATATTTTCTCTGTGTCAGGAGAAAGAGAGAGGTGCTGAAGCTTTGGACAGTGGACCCCTCCTCTAATACTCTTTCTTTCTCACCTCCTCTGTGTCTCTTGCTCTCTCTCTAGCCTTGTTGTGTCTCTCACCACACAGACCTCCAGTAACATGAGCGTGTATGTAAGAAACCACTGACTTGTACAAATGCATTTTTGAATCTGTGTAAACACACTTTAGGTCTGTTGACTTGTTCCACTAAACATCATTTTCCATCTTATTTAAAGGTAAGTTGCTATTTAGATCGAAAGTGAGCACTTAAAGTGCTTTCAAAATGTCACACAATACCTGCTTTGATGCCTCATGAAGTTATTAGGCACATATAAATCACAGCAACACACTCTCATAAGGAAACATCACTCTGCTGACTTTTATTCAATCTCTGCTGCTATTTTCAACTCATTTTGTCATCCAAAACCTATGATTTTCAGTCTTCTGTTGATATAAAGTGCTCATTTTTATTCCATTAAAGGGGTTGTGTAATGCATTTTTTTTAATTATTGTAATCCAGCAATGTCTAGGCACCTTATTCAACATCTTAATCGTTTTGTTTGTTAAAAGCAATATATATTAACACTTTCAGTGTTAGAATAACTCAGCCACTCTCTCTTTATCAGTTTACAGTGACTATTATGTAACTTGTGTGGACAAGGATATTCAAATGAGAACTCCATTTCAAGGTGATTTTGAAGTCATTTTCGCAGAGTGCAGTCGTATTTTGTATTATTTAAATACTACTGTATTATAGTATTTATTAATATATTAAGTAATGTTTTCATTTTAATTTTACTTTTAGTAATTTTGTTATGTGCTTTTAGCAAATTAAGTATTTCTATTTATCTTTTTCTTTAAATTTTGGACCTGTTACTAAGTCAACCTTTCTAATTTTCAATCAAGTTTTTAATATTTATGGTCACCATTTAGTTTGGGGACTCAGTATTAACTAACTATTAACTAGTTGCTTATTAAATATGTATTGTTTATTTAACTATTTATTTCAATTACCAAAAACAAGCAAGCAAACAAACAAACAATCAAACAAAAAAACATTTATTCAGCGGCACCATGAAGAGTTTTACGGGGGTTTGCAAGACAGAAATTCGTGACCCCCTCTTCCAGATGTTTTTTTTTTTTTTCCTTTTCTTTTGATGTTTAATACAACATTAAAAGAAACTGAAAAAGAATAAGAAATTGAAATCATTTGTTAGTTAACATATTATTTTAAGTAACATTTAAATGTTTAATTTCACACAGCGAAAATGTTTTTTTAAGGTTTTCATTTTAGTTCAGTTAATCTTCAGATTGTTACTTGTTTATTTCTAATCAGTCTTTTTTCCCCTCAGATTTTATATTTCACAATTCAGAGAAAAAAGTCGAGAGATAAACTCGCAATTGTGAGGAAAAAGCCAGAATTTCGAGACGAGCGTGCATTAAAAAATTGCAATACTGACATTATTTCTCACAATTGCAAGCTTAAATCCTGCTATTCGGACATTATAACTTGCAATTGCAAGTTTGTATCATGCAATTCTGAGAAAAAATGTATTCCGTAGGGAAAAAAATCCAAAAATCATGATTTTGGGCCATCTATATAGCACCCTGGGCCCATATGCCAAGCATATTCTTGGCGCCCTGCATTTATTAGTTTTAGTTAACAATAGCAACACTGGCAGATTGGAAACAAACAAACAAAAAAATCATCTTTTTGTAAAGAAGAGAAATATTTGGAAAATTAAGATTATAGTAGGTTTTTATAATACCTGTCAAAATATCAAGGAAAATTTGATTTGTCACGACATGAGCCCTGTAAAGCACAATAAAAGTGGTCCTTATAACTGCCTTCTGAAGCCATTTCATCACCATTTACTCACCCTCATGTCATTCCAAGCCTGTATGACTTTCTTTCTGGGGAAGGGGGTGTTGTTCATAATATGAACAAAAGCAGTTGTAAAATTTTTCATAATATCATTTTTTTTTTTTTTTTTTTTCTGAAACTCATACAGGTTTGGAACAATACAAGGGTGAATAAATAATGAGATTTGTTTTTTTTTTCAAACTAGCCGCTTGCACACATCAACTGTTTTAACCGATTAACAGACCCGCTTCTCCAGAAAGTTATTTTTAAAGCGAGTTGGAATATTTAACAATGAAATCATACACAGTAAGAGTAAATATCACAGTAACCCCCCATGAACACACACAGACCATCTACAACCTCATCAAACAAAGAGCACCTTTCCTTCCCATAAGAGCACATACGAAGCAGACAGACACACATACACGTACGTACGCCTCCCCGCCCACCGCATAAGAGACACAGCGTATGTGTTTTAAAAGGTGAAGAGGTCCAGAGGGCCTCGCTGTATCTGATTTTTTGACAAAGAGCAGCACGGCCAGAAATCAATAGCGCCTGTTCGGGGTGAGGCCAGTGAGAGTGTAGGTGCCACTGAGCACGGCCGAACACTCGCTGGCCTCTCTCTCCAACCCAGTTGAACCCAAACAAGCAAAGAATGGACTGACAACGCTTTTGACACTAGCCGTTTATTAGGCACTTCGCGCTGCTAAAGCCAACGTAGCCCCCGCTAGCCTGCTGGCATTGTTGACGAGGTGACCATAGCGGAGCTGGGGACGTTTCACACGACGCTCCATTTGTCAGGGTCAGTGTCAGGAAAATTAGTGTTTATTCTTGTCAAAAAAAAAGCATGTGATGAATTGGTTTATTTATATGCTAAGGGATTTTTGGATACCGCCTCTCATGCTCACTCGCGCTCACCTACAAAAGCAATAACTTCACCCTGGGTTGGTTCGAGGAGCTTAACGTTGCATACGTGAACAGTAGAGAAGCATGTAAACACGGCTGGTGACAGCAGACATAAGAGGCTGGGGTGGAGACATTAACCTTGAGGGTAATTCAGACAGAGACTATTACCGAAGCTGACATTTTTCACACGAGAAACAAACAAACTTATCTACAAAGCAATATCAGCGATATAAACACTGTTTGGAGCACCTAATTAATACATTTCCATTTTTAAGCAAGTAATTTACTTTGTAGTATATATCATTACAAGTGTGAACTGAAGGCGACTGAAGTGTTAGACTTTGTGGGAAAATCGTTCGCTGCGTGATTTATTTCAGAAAGAAATAGATTTAATTGTAAATACTTTTTCTCTTTTTTAGTTTTGTGAGCAATCACAACAAAATTGGTCTAACACCCAAAGTCATTGAAAGAACGCACTCGCAGACAATTATAATCTAACTATAAACATATTTTTACTCTTTCAGCAGATCTTTATGGAGCCTCACAATTGTGCTCCCATCACGCTCCTCCACAAGCTGAGGTGCAAAAGTGATTTCTGACAATCAGTCTATTCACTCCTCTGCAAAACCTGAAAGAGTCATTACTATTAAACATAATAATGGCTTTTAAATAGTCACATTGTGCTTTGAAGCAGTGAATAATTTAAGGTTGTCATTGTGCGTGCCCGCTGCCCCGGCCCTGTTTAGTGTGGAGATGCCTGGTCAGGTAAAGCCGTACCTGAGACAACAGTCAGCAGACTGCCACATTTGCTTGAATTATTTATTTATTTCCCCCCTCCCCATCACGTTTATTTCGAGCGGCGTTAATTATGCTCGCGCAAGCTGTTAAGCTGTCGTCTGCCGATTAACAGAGTCAAGCGCAGACCCACTGCTGCCACCAGTGCGCAGCAAATGGGCGAGGAGGGGTAACAGAAAGATCAGTTTTGTGACAGCATTTGTTAACTCAAACAGAGGGCCACAAAAAAGTATGCAGGCCTCTTTTTAAAGGTAACGCAAGCAACACCGAGCACGCTTCATTTGCTGAACGTCCCTGCTAATTAAAGACACAGTTGCACAGTGCAGCAGTGCATTAAAAGTTAAAGCAAATTGCTCATCTTGGCAACGTAATTCGACTTGAGTCCACGGCTTCCAGCAGTTTCCATTTTCGCAGTCATTGCACTTGGGCCGCACATAGTTTGAAGTTGCTTGCGTATGATGTTCATGCCCAAATGACGTTCAAGAGGATAAGATAAGCAACGGTATGTTATATATGTGATAGTAAAATGCCACACGTGTGATCAGCTGTTTTTTTTTTAAAGATCTCTTTTACAAAGGCCACATTTATATGTTCAAAAATACAGTAAAAACAGTAATATTGTATAACATTACTGCATTTTTTCTTATTTAATATGTTTTAAGATGCAGTTTCAGCATTATTACTCCAGTCTTCAGTGTCACATGATCTCTCAGAAATCATTCTAATATGCCGATTTGGCACTCAAGAAACATTTTTTTATTATTAATTTTGAAAACAGTTGTGCTGCATATTTTTGTGAAAACCATGATACCATGAACCAAAAGGTCATAAATAGATGGATAGATAGATAGATATAAAACCAGTGTCAGTGATATTAAGATGTTATGCTGTTATGCTCTGATGCATTTTTACAGTTATGCCATCATGGTTTGTTATGCATCACCAAATCCATTTTCGCTCTTATTACATCTGAAACTGTCTTTCAAATACCTTTGGTTGTCTGAGTATGCATGTGCGTTTCAAAAGAAAGGCCAGGACCATTGTCAGGATTTCTCATATCAGTCTCTGATGATTCTACAAATGACATGAATTTTCACTGGTCACTTGGATTTGTTCCAAGCATCAGTCATGTATGCGTTCTCCTCGGAGTGAGCTGAGCTGCCGAGACAACGACGTGGTCATGCAAGTTCAGTGACTCTCACCACTGAAAGCACTTTCTGTTGCCACTTTGTAGCATCACATTATCCTAATGAGAATACGACTGGAAGGAAAGTGACACAAAATGGCCATGGATGAGCTGCATGTCAAAATTCCTTTACTTTGGGGTTGTTGTTTTTTTCCTTTCCTTTTTTTGTTTGCAAATGTAGGCAAAGAGATTATGGTGAGAGAGTAGAGGATGGAGTCATCGTTTGTAATGCCGCAGGCTCATGGCCAGCTCTGAAACCCTCCTGTCTGTACTGATGTCTCTGACAAGCAGCTGAGAGAAAGCAGCAGAAACAGACAAATGCCTTCACGCTTGATACAGTTGAAAGCTTCTTGTTCTTTCACTATCCTCTCCTCCTTTTCTCTCTAAACCTTGGACAAACTGTATTGTGCGATGGGTCAGAATCACAATCTGGCATCATTAACTTGTGACAGAAATCCTACTGTGCGTAACATTGAACTGAGAGACTGGCGTTTATGATCCCCAGATGCATCAATCAGCTCACCACATCCAGGGAGTGATAAATGCAATCATGCAAAATTCCTCCTAAATCAGTGTAGTCATATCACTAACAAAACACAACCCATGTCATGGATAGACACAGTGGGGAATGTTTGTGTCCTTTATAATTCCTTGTCCCTTTTTTGTCCCAGCAGCGCCATGTGCCGTACCCCATCCCGACACCATCCACAGCTCAGCAATCTCAGTAAAAAGGATGAAGGTTTAGAAGGAGAAAGTTTATGTGGCACATCGGCCTGATTAAATGCCCACAGATCTGAATGTAATGGGCTCCTTTTACTTCATTTTACCAGAGATTTATGAGTGTGACTGGAAATGAGTGGCAGGGTGTTAAAACGGTCAAACACTGAAGGAGAGAAACTCCTCCTTGTTCCTGTGCTGGGCAGCACTACTTTACTTTAGTGAGAGACTATGGGCAGTATATGTGCCATTACTTCAGAAATCATTCTTATGTGCTGATTTGGTGCTCAAGAAAAATAATTATTAAATATAATTATGTTGATAACAGGTGTGCTGCCTTATTTTCATTCATTCACTCACTCACTCACTCACTCACTCAGTTACATGATACATTTTTCAGGATTCTTTAACAGAGAGTTCAAAAGAACAGCATTAATTTGATCATATATGTGTTATTTGATCTTATATTCTTATATGTGTGTTTTGGTGGGAGGGATACTTTTAACATTATGTACTGAATAAAAAAGCTCAACCTACCATAAATATCTGGTTATCATGAACCCACGTGACCTCCTTCAATCTCAGAAATAAAGGTACAAAAGCTGTCACTGGGGCAGTACTTTTTTTCAAAAATAGATTCTAATATGTACACTTTAAGTACTAATATATACACTTTAAGTACTAATATGTACCTTTAAGGTACGAAAATGGACTCTTTAAGTACAAACATGTAGCTTTTGAAAAGTAACCACCCCAGTGACAGCTTTTTTACCTTTATTTCTGAGAGTGTTCCATGTAACGCAAAAAGTGAGATTCTGTCGATATTGTCTATGCAAATACAATAAACCTGAAGCTTTCAAGCTTCAAAAAAGACACAAAACCACTATAAATGTGGTCCATTTGACTCTAGCATTAAAATCCAGGTCTTTTGAAGCCAAATAAAGCATATCAGCTTTTTGTGTGGAACAGAGTAAAACTTAAGTTGTATTCACACTGATAATCAAATTTTGTGAATCAAATCAGCTGATTTATTTGAAAAGGTCAGACTTAAAAGAAGAATTTGTAAGTCAGTTATGTAAGCATATGTGCATTTGTAGACAGAGAGGTGACATTGCAGTCAAATCAACACGTTCTTACTCCCAGGTCGTCACATATTGATGCTTGGTCAGGACCCCTTAGCGTCGCTTTTTGACGCTCAAGGTACCCCTTTAGCATCATTTTCGATGCACAGGGGTATCCTTTTAGCGTCACTTTTTGACGTACAGGGTACTCCATTGTTTTCAGTTGTTTGTCTATTGCATGCATTTGAAAAAAAAAATAATAATTTTATATAAATTTATACTTTCTTTGGAACACCTAACACCACCCCTACCCTAAACCTACCCACTTCTGAACAATATAAAACATGTAGCAGGCAAATAAAATTACAGTCACGGGTATTTATCGCAAAAAATAACCATGAAAAATCAGTATAAAAGCATTACAAATGACATATGATATTTATGCGAAGAAGAGTGAACTGGATTTAATCGCTGAAAATGATCACATCTCATTCACAAAGATACTCCCATAGCATGACGCAATCGGTCACGAGACACACAAGAGCCAATGACATTTCACAACCAAGGCTGACTTAAGGCTTCTTCTGCTTGGCATTTTTTGAATTTGTTCACAGACTGCACACAGGATCTGAGCTTTATGGCGGATGGAGACGGCGATCACGGCTATTCCTTTCACAAATCAATCATTTTGCCTCGGAAGACTTGGAATATATATATATATATATATATATATATATATAATAAATTATGACTGTAGCTGCATTTGCCTGTTATATCTTGTGTTTTATTGACAAATGGTAGGTTTAGGGGCAGGGGTTATGTTATGTGCTCATATATGTGTAAATAGTGTGAAACTGTTGTAACTGTTTACATTGAAAAATCACACCCTAACATATACGCAATAATGTCAATATTATTACCCAATATGTAATTTAATCATGACGATAAAATTCCCAGTGCCTTTCGCGTCGGCATACTGACGCCAAGGGTGTCTTATTTAAAGCAACGGAGGACCCTGCACGTCGAAAAATGACGCTAAAGGGGTACCATGACGCCAAAGGGTCCTGACCAAGCGTCAATATGTGACAAGTTGGGAGTGAGAATGTGTTGGTCAAATGGTAGTGTGGTAAAAGATACTTCTGATATCAAAAATGTCAAATATATATTTAATGTAAGAGTAAAAGTGACAGCTTATCATATTTCTATTGTCCTCTTTAAAGTTTGAAAGCATTCATTGCAATTGCTACTATATGGAAAAACAGCAAGTCATACAGGTTAGGAACAACATGATGATGAGTAAATGATGACAGACTGATCAGTTTTGGGTGAAATATTCGTTAAATATGCACACAGAAACACACACAGCTGCATCTCCGTTGTGACTCCCTGTGTATGATATCAGCCTTGCAAATGTGATGTGAAGCCCATGCACACTTGAGACTGATGCGCAGTGCCAGTCAACAGTGTGGGGACAGCACATCTAAACACGGCTGTCATCCCGGAGTGCAGAGACACATCCCTCTATCTTGCTTTGGCCAGCGAACACGGTGCCGCTGATAACATTAGCACATCATTCCAGTAATGTGCCCTAATCTTCAAAAAACATGCCCCTGCTAGGCTAACCGCAGGCCTCCAAAAAGATATGCCGAAGCAGTCAATTATTCATCAATACCCCATTTATTAAGCCTTTAATGTCATTTATATCGCCCTTTATAAGTGCTGCCTCATGTATAATGAAGCACACACAGACTCTGCACA
>JAFVLL020042003.1:0-38173 GCA_021397915.2 Tor tambroides
AAAATTTTTTTTTTTTTTTTTTTTTTTTTTTTTTTTTTTTAAGAAACTGCATCAAAATTATGTTTTATTAATCAATAATCTGCCACTGCAATAATCATTTGGATCTCACTTTATGTTAGGTGGCCTTAACTATGTACTTACATCAAAAATGAGTACAATGTACTTATTGTGTTTGTACTGTATTTCAAAACACTTTTGCTGCTATTGAGGTGGGATACGGGTAAGGTTAGGCACAGGTTTGCTGGTACGGGTAGGTTTAAGGGTGGGTTAAGGTATAAGGGATGGGTCAACAGTGTAATTATAAATGTACAGAGATTACAGAAATTAATAACAGATGTAATTACATGCAGGTAGTTTTTAAAATATAAGTACAATGTAAAACCATGTATGTACACAATAAGTGCATTGTACCAAATGATTAATTTAAATATAAGTACATAGTAGGTAAGGCCACTTAATAAAAAGTGGGACCTTGTTAAGGTAGGGTTGTGGTTTTGAGTCTGATTTATTGTATTTCCAGACAAACTAAAATCTTTTCTAGAGGCGACTGAACTTAGTTAAACTTAGTTTAGTTCACTGAGAAATGTTCTGTCATTATGTTTCCCATCTTCATGGTGTTTCAACTATGTAGCTATTATTTTCTTTGGAACCTTTGGAAGCTTCCTTTTAGAGCTTGACAGATGTTTGTCACAACTTGTGGGTGAGTAAATTCGTCCATGAATTATTCCTCTAATTGACCGCTCAACACATTTGAGTCATTTTACCATTGCAGCTTTCCACCGTTACAAGCAGCTGGCTTTTACACACTGACAGAGATCTTCAACCACATCCACTTATACCTTTCTGTAGCATGTCAAAGAGATTTGTCCATTTGCTGTAATTAGTCGTTACCATGACAACTTCCTTGCACAGGAACAGACCCTCCCAGCCATAAAGCCCTCGATGGGCCGAAATGAATTTCCTCTCTGGGGCAGGAAGTAGGAGAGGAGTGTGTGTGTGTGCGCCCAGTCAATCGTCCAGCTCCAGTACAGGAATCCAGCGGCTGATGCTGCTCATATTTCAGCCTTGGTAAAGATTAGCTGTCAGCCCCAGAGGAGATGTATTGATCTGTTTTCCTTTTTTTTCTGCCAGCAATCACCTGACAAAAGCAGCGAGGAGGGCTTCCGTGACTGATGCCATTCCCGTCTCCACCTACTGTGCTGGATATGGGGGGTTCCGGTGACCACTAATGCTGGGATATAATTAAACCATAAACTTTACATGAACTTGCACTCGGAGTTATGTATGTTTCATTCATTAGGATGAAAAGGCCACACACAAACAAAAATCAATAAAAAAAAAGCATGTTCTCAATCAGGACCTTTTTCTTGTTTTCCTGTAAAAATGTCAAAACATCTTAATTCTAGAGATCTTTTTGTCTTGTTGCATTGGCAGATTGTTTCCACTTATTTTTGCCACATTTTTCATCTGTCAGTGGAACAAGACAATTTTGTGTTTTCCAGTAAAAATTCTCATTTAGAAATGGACTTTTTCCAAAGTGCTTGAATCAAATATAAATCAAATACCTCATGAGATTGAGGAATTGCGGTCCCACTTTATATTAGGTGGCCTTAACTACTATGTACTAACATCAAAAAAATAAGTACAGTACGTACTTATTGTGGTCATATGTATTGCAAAACCCTTTTGTTGCTATTGTGGTGGGATATGGGTAAGGTTAGGGACAGGTTTTGGTTAAGGTGTAAGGGATGGGTCAACAGTGTAATTATAAATGTAATTATAGATGTAACTACATAAGTATTTTTAAAAATACAAGTACAATGTAAAAACATGTACACAAGTGCATTGTATCAAATGATTAATTTAAATTTAAGTAGTTAAGGCCACCTAATATAAAGTGGGACCAAAATTACTTTAATGTTATTCTGAATAATTCATTGTTACATATTATTCCATTAAAAAGTTTGCCTTCATGAGAAGGAAAGACTTTAAAATAAGGTTCCATTTGTTAATATTAGTCAACTACATTAACATGAGCCAGCACTGAAAAATATTTCTAAAGCACTTACTAATGTAACGTGTAGTCAGACTCGAGACACAGACAGGTTGGAATCAAACAAACGGGTTTATTGTAGAGATGTAAGTGAACAGCAGAAGCAGGTGAGTAATGGCAGATAAAGAATCTTGAACTTGAATGAGATGATACTGATGGAGATATTCTTTGTTACCAGGTTTTGAGAGATCATGGGATGACGGAGTGTGTTTCCAGGAACTGGTATCGAGAATCAGATGCAGGTAGGTAATTGTAGCAAACACACAAACACAAGGAGCAGACGAAGGAGCTCGGGAAACTTGGAGCAAGAATTCAGGTAAGTAGCTTGACAAACGAGTTGAGTCCTTATCCACAATGGAGACCAGACAATGTGCTTGTGTGAACTGCGTGCTCTTATTATGTGGTGCTGGTGATTAGTGAATGACGGTTAGGTGCGTGTGATCAGAACTCCATTGATTGGGGATCGCTGATTGGTGGAAGAGCCTGGTGTTTCCGTGACAGAACCCCCCTCTCCACGGCCCGCTCCTGAGGGCCGAAAACCCCGACGTCGTGGAGGGCGACCTCGATCACGTGGAGCTGGATCTTGGGGATAAGCGTGGAACTCTGTCAGGAGATTGGGATCGAGTATGTCATCTCTTGGGATCCATGATCTTTCCTCGGGGCCATACCCCTCCCAGTCCACCAGATATTCCAATTTACCTCCACGACGTCGGGAACTCAGGATCTCCTTTACCGAGTAGATCGTTCCATCCTCCAGCACTATCGGGAGAGGGGGTTCGTCTACGGGACCAGGCTCTGTGGAGAGAGGAGAAACTGGTGAGTGATAGGGCTTGAGCAGAGAGACATGGAATGTGGGGTGAATTCTGTACTGTGAAGGGAGCTTGAGTTCATACGTGACTGGATTCACTTGACGGATGATCGGGAGGGGGCCAATGAATCTGGGACTCAGCTTTTTGCAGGGAAGTCCAAGTCAGATGTCCCTGGTGGAGAGCCATACCTTCTGTCCTGGGTGGAATGTGGGCATGGTGGCTCTCCGGACATCCGCATGATGTTTGTGATGTCATACTGCACGCTGGAGATGTTGATGTGCTGAGTCCCAGACTCTCCTGGAACCAATGAGTGACTGATGGTAGGTCCAAAGATTCCCCAGACCAGGGGAACAGAGGTGGCTGATAGCCGAGTATGCACTGGAAGGGGGTGAGATCTGTAGAGGCTGACGGAGAGAGTTTTGTGCATACTCGGCCCAGGCGATGAATCGGTTCCAGGAGTTCTGGTGGCTGTGGCAGAAGGTACAGAGGTAGCACCCTATCTCCTGGTTCTTTCTCTCTGTTTGACCATTGCTCTGTGGGTGGTATCCAAAAGATAGATTTACTGTCACACCTAGGAGCGAGAAGGAAGGCCTCCAAACCCGTGAAATAAACTGAGGACCTCTATCTGATACTATGTCTTCGGGGATGCCAAAGTTTCGAAAGACGTGATTAAACAGTACCTCAGCAGTTTCTATGGCCTATTCCACAGTGGAGACCAGACAATGTGCTTGTGTGAACTGTGTGCTCTTATACTGTGGTGCTGGTGATTAGTGAATGACGGTCAGGTGCGTGTGATCAGAACTCCGGTGACTGGGATCGCTGATTGGTGGAAGAGCCTGGTGTTTCCGTGACAACTAATACATTATTAGGGTCAGAAGTTGTATCTGTTAATATTATTTAACGGGCCTGAGCTAACATGAACTATTAAAAAACGTTATACAAATAATGGTATTAACTAATGGCTTATAAGATTATTTATAAGATTAATAACTGCTGTAAAAATGCAGTACCTATTGTTAGTTATTGTTGGTTAATGCATTAACTAATGGGACCTTGTTAAGTAATGGGATCTTATTGTAAAGTGTTACCCATGATATTTGATCAAATTGGTATTTCAACACCAGAAGATCCAATGACAGGGAAAAGACCTCCAGGACCGCTAGAGCAATGGTTCTCAATTCCAGTCCTGTGGACCCACTTCCCTGCACATTTTGCATGTCTCTCTTGTTTAGCACACCTGATTTAGATCATCAGCTCATTAGGAAAGAGATCCATGAACTGAGTTCACACTGCAGGCAAATGTAGCCCAAATCCTTTTTTTTTTTTGGCTCAAATGTGACTCCAATCTGTTTTTCTCATGACAGTGTGAACAGCACAAACCGCATGTAATCTAATCTTTTCAGTTCTGATTTGTGCCACTTCCACATGTGGTACTAAATCTGATACAGGTCAGATGATTTGCAATGCGACCACAGTCTGAACAGTCATATCCGAATTCATGCGACTTTGACGTCACTCTATATCAACATTCGTCATGATTCTACTCATGGGAGTCACTTCGAAGATTTTACATACCCAAAAAGTTATCAATACAGTTGTGAAAGGTAGTCAGTGGAAGTACAGTGATCTGTCAGAACTCATAAGTATTACAATGATAACTTTATATACAGGCAAAACATGAGGGCTCATAAAAGTTTCAAAACTCTGCTCTCCTCTGTCACATCCTTGTCTTTATTTTTCATATTGCCTGCGCATAATTTCACTGGCTTCTGCAGCAGATCACATGCTAAATAAATGCATAATTGCTTACTTTATAGTATGACAGCTCGCTGTGCAAGCATTGCCAAGTCCACTTTTTTCCCATCAAATTTGGCTACTTTTTCACTGTTGCTGCGGGTTGTTTTTCAAATCCGTGGGTTGAAGAGACTCCACTAACTAACTATTCACCCCCCCCCCCCCACCTCCACGATGCGATTGGGCTAGTTTTGGACTAGTTTTGAAAAGCAATTGAATGGATTTTGTTGTGAAAACCCTGTACATATTGTTCTTTTGCACATACCGATCAGTTCAGAACCATGATCTGTTCACACTGGAAATCTGATATTGGCAACATTTAAAATAACAATATGAACAGCTATACAAAAATAATCGGAATCGAGCACTTTAGGCTCTCTCAGTGTCAGATAAGAGATACATACAAAAGCAAGGGGTACCAAGGACAGAAATTGAGAGTTCATAAGGCTAGGGAGAGCTGAGACCATTAGATTTGGAAGCAGTGGGACCACCAAACTAGGGAGCACTGAGAACAACCTACTTGGGACCACCGGTCTAGGGAGTGCTGACAACACCAGGCTAGGGACCACAAACTAGGATGCACCGAGACCAACTAAAATTAGGACCACTGGACTTGGGACCACTAGGCCACTGAGACCACTAGGAATTAAGAAAGGTATCTAACCAGTTGTACAGCCCACTCAACAAACTCACAAAAGGTCCCTCGAGGACCATCAGGACTTTTTAAGACTTTTCACTTCCATTATTATTATTATTATTATTTATTTATTTATTTATTTATTTTTTACGGCCTGTAAACACAATTGAAAATATTTCCAGTGTTGGTCCCTCACTCTTAGAAAAAAGGCACAAAACTGTCTCTGGGGCAGTATCCTTTCAAAACTACTTATATGTACACTAATATGTACTTATAAATTACTGATATGTACCATATAGGGTAAATAAGTTGCAAAGATGTATCTTTTATCTTTTCTACCTTAGGGTATTGCCCTAGTGACAGCTTTGTTTTTTATTACTAAGAGGGCTGGATATACTTATCCAGAATTTGGACTGTAGCAGTGCCTGATTAATTGATTCAATCATTAAAGTGTTTTTTGAGTTATTGCAATGTTGTGTTTTCATCTTAGAGTTTCTTTATGACCAAACTGAATCATTGTCTCTGTCAGTCTGTCTTTCCGTGTCTCTCATGCACTGATGTTTCCTCACATACATCACTTTATGCAGGTGTTTGACTTTGCTTCATTGCATACTTATGCTTATGACTTAACCTATAGATCATATGACACCAATTATATGTGGATTTATATACTACGGAGATTCAAGTCAGATTCTGTATATACAAACAATATACTTTACCATAACAATTCAGTAGTAGTTAATGCTAATGAATTTGCAAATGTATGCATGCCATTCATAACCGTGCTCAGCTCTCTGTGTCTGTTAATGGTTATCACATTAACGGCTAGTTTGAGGCAAATATATGAATTTAAAAGGTAATGTTCAACCAAAGAAACATTAACTGGGAGAAGTGATTCACTTTCTGTGTGCACTGTTGGCTGCTAGCAAATATGCATGCATTTAATACAATATTAAGCTCTTATTCATGTTTGACTGTTTTTGTTCGAGAAAACAGATTGTCAATGAATAGTTGATATCCAAAAAACTTGATACATAATGTATTATGATTTAAACATGAAAACATGACATTTTTCATAAGAGAAGTCCACTGCTCAGCTTTCACAAAATCATGTTTTTCCAAGTACCAGAGCAACAATTAAGGATTTTCTATTGCCAGTTTGTAAACTATTAGCCCGAATACTAAATATGTGCTTACAGCCTTGCAGAGCACAATTTATTGTGCAATTCTTTCAGTCCCATCCCATAACAGAGATTTTATAATTCATATACTGATTTAAAATTCTGGTATTATCACCAAGTTTCAATCTGCCTTGAATAGTATAGGAGATCATGATTCGCAGTCACGAGAACAGTTTTCTTTTTACGTTTTATTTTACAAAAATAATGTAAAATAAAATGTGAAAAGAAATCTTCTCGTGAGTGCGAATCATGATCTCCTATACTATGTAACTTAACAGATTGATGCACCAAAATAAAAAGATTAAGTGACAGAAGAGTGCGGTGCAAATGGCATTGTAGAACAGTGTGCCTACTCATAAATATCTCTTTTTGTTTTGTGCAATCCCTGTTTTTTTGAAAATGTTTTGGTTTTCAAGGCCAGTAGAAAAATGTCTAACAGATATTGCCACAGCAGAACATTAGAGTGATGCAGAAAATGCAGACAAAATCATGGAATCCAGTCATAAAAATGAGATTTATGGTATTACCTGGAATGTCATGGAATTTGGCAAAATTTGGATGATTAAATAAACAGTAAACTGAAAACAATGTATTATTTTAATAAAATAAAAGTTTTTATTTTGAATAAATTACGACAGAAAAATCTTAATGTTTTAAAATATAATGTATTCTCAAATTAATGATAACAACAATAATAAAACAGTTAATAAAACAATTTTTTATTCATTGTCTGTTGTACAGCATTTTGTTTGTCAAACAAAATTAAGGAACTGTTAAATTTCATTTGATTAAACTTTTTTTTTTATTATTAAATTCTCAAAGTTATATGCATTCATTTGTTTATGACCATATTTTTTGATAATACATTTGTATTAAATAAAACACAGAATCCAGACAAAAATGAAAAAGGGGGCAAAAAATAAGATGAAATTGGATGGATTTCATAGAGCCCTATTGACAGTCAGCTTTGAACCTGGTCCCTTTTTTTCTAGTATGCACTTACATTATAAAATAAAGCATCTAAGCATTGAGTACATGCATGCTGTTGTGCAAAACTCTTGCCAGAAGTCACAGGACACATGCAACACTGTTTCTTGAGAATCACCCTACCGGTTATTAATGCACTGTGTGGTTCTTCATGTCAGACATTTGTATGTGAATATGTGAACAGTCAGTGTAGCCAAACCTGAGTGTAAAGCATGTCTGTCATAAATCAAAGCACGACCGGCTGCGTGTGATGTCGCATCAGTCGGGCCCCTGCAGTGTGGCCCTCTGTTACAGCAGCAAACGGGGCGACTCTGGCCGTTTAGCCCCAACTCAATCATGAGATTCTCCACTGTTAATCTCAGCACCTGGAAAAACACTAAAGATGTCCGCCGCCACTTTGCTTTGCTTCAAGAGCCAGGTAATTCTCTCTCTGGCGCTCCGGAGTAACAAATCACATCTTCAGCTGTCCGTCTTTCCATCTGTCTATTCCTCCCCCTCGGCCAGCAGAAGATTGATGGAGAGATGGAGGGAAAAATCAATGCTTTCCTGCGAGCTGTGTCATGTTTAGGGATGGCTGATGCGCAGATGACAGATTTTCCTGGATCGCCGCGGCCATCCGAAAGAAAGCGGCCCTGATTCACTCCATCTATTTCCCTTCCTCTCTGACCTGATTTCTTTTTGATTTTCCTGCTTTTAGGCATTGGACAGCAGGTGGTAGATGAAAGCGCTAGTGGATCTCTTAGCTTGTTTTCTTCAGGACGGCGGTGATTTTCAGCCGTTTGGTTTCCGTGAATATGACTTTCATCCTTATTTGTCATTTTATGGTTAATTATACGCTTACACAGTGCCTGTCGCACTTGATGTCATTCATCTTTTCTTTAATCAGTGACTCGCTGCCATGCTCATTTGTTCATGTATACAGTCAGGGTCTGAAATTAACACCTGGGAAGCACTAAATGAGACTAAAAATGGGCTTTGGCGAGAAAAAAACAAAATGAATTGTCACCTCTGAACGGTTTAGGTTCGACTGCTACAGTAAGAAATAACTAGTGCTGTCAAACGATTAATCGCGATTAATCGCATCCAAAATAAAAGTTTTTGTTTACATAATATACGTGTGTGCACTGTGTATATTTATTATGTATAAATACACACATACAGTATATATTTTGAAAATATTTACATGTATATTTTTATATTCATAATATTTACGTATTGTCACATTTATGGACTTTGTTGTGTTTTCTCTACTTGTGTTCATTGGCCTAGTTTCTGTCTCGCCTTGATTATGTTAGTCAGTTCACCTGATTTTGTTCTTTCTGAAGACCTGGCGCACATCTTCTTCTCTTATCTGAATTGTAGGTGTGGGGGAGAGGGGGGTTGCTGGAGGTGTTAATGGTTGTGTGGAGAGGTGTTCAGGGCGGGTGTGGGGTGATTTTTCAAAACGGCAATAAAACTCGTTCAAGTCGTCTGCCAGTTGTTGATTCTCCAGAGTGCTGGGGGATGGTGTCTTGTAACTGGTGATATCTTTCATACCTTTCCACACTGAAGCAGGATCACTGGAAGAGAATTTTTTTCCTTAGCTTGTCAGAATAATTCCTCTTTGCCACTCTGATCTCCTTTTCCAGTGTGTATTTGGCCTGTTTGTACAAGACTTTATCCCCCTTTCTGTAAGCATCTTCTTTGGCCTGACGGAGCTGTCTGAGTTTTGCAGTGAACCATGGTTTGTCATTGTTGTAGATTAAATGAGTCTTGGTAGGAATGCACATATCCTCACAGAAACTGATATAAGATGTTACAGTCTCTGTGAGCTCGTCCAGATCAGTGGCAGCGGCTTCAAAAACAGTCCAATCAGTGAGAGAGAAACAGGCTTGTAAATCCCGCTCTGTTTCATTAGTCCATCTTTTAACAGATCTTAATACAGGCTTTGCAGATTTGAGTTTCTGCCTGTAGGTCGGAATAAGATGAACCAAACAGTGATCAGAGAGTCCTAAAGCTGCTCGTGGAACAGAGTGATATGCGTCCTTTATTGTTGTGTAACAGTGATCCAATATATTACTGTCTCTGGTGGGACATGTGACATGCTGTCTGTATTTTGGCAGTTCACGGGAGAGATTTGCTTTATTAAAGTCCCCGAGAATGATTAAAACAGAGTCCGGGTGTTGTTGCTCACTCTCTGTGATCATATCAGCGAGTTTCTGTAAAGCTGTGCTCACGTGCGCTTGCGGTGGAATCGAAAACACCCTCGAGAACGAACGAACAAACCACCGCGCGATTTCCCCGTTGATTCCGCGTCCCGATCTGCTCTGATCAGCTGGAAATTAGGCAGATGAATCGTGCTGTCCGGTATGTCACCATTTAGCCAGGTTTCCGTGAAATACAGGGCAGCAGAGTTAGAAAAATCCTTGTTTGTCCGGAAGAGCAGAAGGAGTTCGTCCGTTTTGTTGGGTAGAGAGTGGAGATTCGCCAGATGGATGCTAGGCAACGCCGTTCGAAATCCGCGCTGACGAAGCTTCACGAGCGCGCCGGCTTGCTTCCCCCGCCTGCGCCTCCTGTAGCGTTTGACCAGAGCTATGGCTCCGCCAACAACAATGTCCAGCAAAACGTCTGAAAAATCTAAATCCGGTCAGTGGATCAACAGCTTCCTGACAGACAGACAGCAGCTAGTGAGGCTGGGAAAATACACATTCAGCACCCGTACGATCAGCACTGGAGCTCCTCAGCTCCCCACTGCTCTTCTCCCTTTACACCAACGACCGCACATCTAAAGACCCCTCTGTCAAGCTCCTGAAGTTTGCAGACGACACCACACTGATCGGCCTCATTAAGGACGGTGACGAGTCTGCTTACAGACAGGAGGTTAAGGAGCTGGCTGTCTGGTGCAGTCTTAACCTGGAGCTTAACACACTCAAAACTGTGGAGATGATCATGGACTTCAGGAGAAACCCCCCTATTCTCCCCCCACTCACCATCATGAACAGCACTGTGACTGCAGTGGAGTCATTCAGATTCCTGGGCACCACCATCTCCCAGGATCTGAAGTGGGACATTCACATAGACTCCATTGTCAAAAAGGCCCAGCAGAGGTTGTACTTCCTTCGCAAGCTGAGGAAGTTCAATCTGCAACAGGAGCTGCTGAAACAGTTCTACTCCGCCATCATTGAATCCGTCCTCTGCACTTCAATAACTGTCTGGTTCAGCTCAGCTAAAAAAATCTGATCTCAGAAGACTACGGAGGGTAGTCCGGACTGCTGAGCGAATCATTGGTACAACCCTGCCCACTCTCCAAAAACTGTACTCATCCAGAGTGAGCAAAAGGGCTGGCAAAATCACTCTGGACCCCTCACATCCAGCACACTACCTCTTTGAACTGTTACCGTCTGGTCGACGCTACAGAGCTCTGAGCACCAGAACGACCAGACACAGAAACAGTTTCTTCCCTCAGGCAATCCATCTCATGAACACTCGACAATAAACACGGAACACACAACTATTATACATTATCCATTCACCACACTCACTTATTTTATTTTATTTTCTCATTTCATATTTGCACATACTTGACCTGTACATACATAATTGTCTATATTATATATTGTGTTTTTGCTGTTTTGTACATTGCCTATTTGGATATTTTGTATATTATTCTTTTATTATCTGTGTCCTGTCCTGTTGCTGTCTTTCTGCTGCACTGTGGAGCTTCTGTCACTACAACAAATTCCTCGTATGTGTAAACATACTTGGCCAATAAAGCTCATTCTGATTCTGACCTGTGTCTAGTTAATTTACTCATTCATCCCTCATTGGTCTGTCTACTTAAGTTCTAGTCTGTTCAGTTTTGTCTTTGTCTGGTCTCGTCGATTGCTCCCTTTGTGTGGATTAATTAAAGACTGTTTACCCTTCATTTTCATCTATGTGCGCTTTCCTCAACACAGTAAGCATGACATGTATATATTGTATATAAATATATTTAATATATAAACGTAACATATTTTTCTTAAATATATACATGCATGTGTGCATTTATGTATACATAATAAATATACACAGTACACATACATATATTATGTAAACAAAAACTTTTATTTTGGATGTGATTAATCGCGATTAATAATTTTACAGCACTAGAAATAGTGTTCAGTTTTTGACACGCTCCCTGTCAATCCCATATCTCCAATGGTGACGTGTTTTTGTAGCCCTATTGGCTTTTGTATTATTGCAGAAAATAAGCTCTTAGTTTATGGCTCTTACACATTGCTGCAGGCAGGATACAATATTATTAAATGTTGTGGCTGATCAATGTATAGAGGACAACTCATATAAACTACTTTCATTGTGCTTTTTGGAGCTTGCCAGCCACTGGTCATTGTCTGTGTTAATTGTATGGAAATAAGCACCTTGAATATTCTGCTAAACATCTCTTTGGAAAACAACATGAGGCTGAATAAAGGATAATTTAACGCATGCATTAAACACACACATCAGATCTGCGGAGCATTAGTGTGACAGCGACGGTCAGATCATCCCTCTTCCAGAAGCTCCTCATTTATATCTGTGAAGCGGGAATAACCAGGAGACTGACAGCTCTGCCTTGCGCATCTCCTGTCCCACTCTCACAGAGACGCCAGCCGCTCCGACTCTTCCCAAGCGGAGAGAACACACACTCGTGCACACGTTCCCCCTCGCTTGTTCCTCATCGATCTTGCCACTTCCTATTATTGTCAATCAGGCATTCTGCATCTGGGCGGAAAAGAGCCGCAGAGAGTCATGAACGCTGCTGCTGCTCCATGATTCAGAGACGCCTCAGTGCCGCTGGAGCACGGCTGAGGCCTGCTGGACACGCCACCGCTGGTTTCCTCTGTGAGCAAAATCACTGAGAAATGTGATAAAGTTTATTCCTGAATCTCTCTGATGTAATGATCAGATTGAACTGAGTTGTAATGTGATGCATATGAATCTGATGCTGTCTGATACTGTAGGATGGACTGTCCATGACTGCATTACAGTATGCATCTCTCTGTTCCTCTGTAACCTGTCATGCTGTGACATTTCCCCCTTTAAATAAATCTATTTTCATATTTGTGACCCTGAACCACAAAACCAGTCATGAGGTCTTTTTTTTTCAACTAAAAGCTGAATAAATAATCTTTCCATTGATGTATGGTTTGTTAGGATAGCACAATATTTGGCTGAGATACAACTATTTGAAAATCTGGAATCCGAGGGTGCAAAAAAAATCTAAATATTGAGAAAATGGCCTTTAAAGTTGTTCAAATGAAGTTCTTAGCAATGCATATTACTAATCAAAAATTAAGTTTTGATATATTTACGGTAGGAAATTTACAAAATATCTTCATGGAACATATCCCTGTTCCATATCCTAATGATTTTTGGCATAAAATAAAAATGGATCATTTTGACCCATGCAATGTATTTTTGGCTATTGCTACAAACATACCTGTGCTACTTAAGACTGCTTTTGTGCTCCAGGGTCACATTTGAGATTGCGATCAACTCGATTTTGCTGGAAAATGCAACTATTTTACAAGCTGGCAGTTTTGTATGAATTTGAATTTGTATAATGTGAATCGTACAAAACATACAATTTTTGGAAAAAAGTAAGCATAATAAGGTTCACCCCTAAACAATCATCACATAGTTGTATTATGACATACAAATTAGCCACCAATTCACCAAAATATAAAATAGCTCCAAATTGCTATGGGATTGAATTTCTTTTACAGCCTTTATCAGTATTTCATTATGTTTGCACCAATACTGACCTCCAACTCCAACAGTTATGAAAAATATTAACAATATCAGCAATAAATATCAATATTAATATTAACAACAAATATTAAGAATAAACTTGAAATGTATGTACACTACTGTTGGTAATATTTTTAAATATTTTTGAAAAAGGTCACTTATGTTCACCATGGCTTCATTTTTTTAATACAGTGAAAAAGGTCAAATTATGAAAAATTATTACAATTTAAAAGAACTGCTTTCTATTGTAATATATTTTAAAATGTATTTTATTTCTGTGATCAAAGCTGAATTTTCAGCATTATTACTCCTTCAGTCTTCAGTGTCACATGATCCTTCAGAAATCATTTAATATGCTGATTTGCTGCTCAAGAAATAGTTGTCAATTTTGAAAACATTCAAAAGAACAGCATTTGAAATAAATATCTTTTGTAACATAAATGTCTTTACTGTCACTTTTGATTAATTTAATGTGTCCTTGCTGAATAAAAGTATTGATTTCTTAAAAAAAAAAAAAAAAATCTACTACTAACCCCAAACTTCTGAATTGTACTGGTACAAAGGACAAAAATGTTAAATGTATTTAATGTTGTGTGGTGTAGTTATATTTCATCTTACATGCTCAACTCATAACTGAGCTGGCATAAAGCTTCTTTTGAAAGAGAAATGCCACATTATTCTGCCTAAGATTTTAATTATAAAGAGTGATATTTTCAATACACACTGAAACTGATCAATACTATCAGAATTTATTTATATTCGTATTCAAATTATGAATTCCAGATATACACTGACTTAATGCATAATAGTGCTATTTGTATACTGATGCAGCCATGAAACAATCTAAGTGTAACATTGCATGGTGTCAATGTTTTATAATATGTGACCAGAATTTACTCATATCTGTTCAAGCACTAGTTATATGAATACTAAACAGTCCGTAACAAGGTTGAAATAACAGTGCTACTTATTTTATGTAACCTATATAATGTGCCATACGTTACATACTGAAGGAGTGAGTTATTCAGATGCAGATGATTTGTTAATCAACATGGCATTTCAGCAGGGTGGACCCGCACCGGTTTTGTCCCCTTGACTCGCCCGTGTGCATGATTTCTAGTGGGCGACAGCCATAAGCACACTAGATTGATGGACGTGGCGCACTCCCTCTGCGCTGTAAAAGATTATCTGCTCGCCCGCTGGAAACAAAGCCGTGATGGAAATTCGTCGCGCATCATCAGCAACAAAATATCTACACACCGAGACGGGAGTGTGTCATTTTTCATGGGCTATATATTAAATAAAAAGAGCATTAAGGGAAGAGAGCAGAGAGGCAGCGGCACCCGGCACCTGAGTAATAGCACTAGTTAGTGTTTTTTAAAATAGGGCCACTTGAATGGGGGAGATTATTGGGTTTTTATTGGCTGTCAGGAAATGCAGCTTTTGGCGTACTTCACCCACTGGAGCTCGTACTGTTCTGATTAGAGTGCCAGAAAGAATGAAAAGAAATGGGACGGATGCTCTGAGCAGCTACAGTACAACTGTGGTTAGAGAAGGACCAAGAGGCAGGGATACTGTTTAGAAGACCATTTTTGTCCTTATAACAATGCGGTTGATTAGCTGTTTTTCCTTGCATATTAGTGACAGGTCAGTGTTTAACAAGACACAGGGCAGATTATTGCTTTAGTGAAAAAAAAAAAAAAAAAAAAAAAAATTTAAAAAAAGAGTTATATAAGTTTATTATAATACTTTCAATAAATAATATTTTCAGATTTTATATTAAACATATATTTTCAAAAACATGTTTCACTCTAAAACTGCAAGAAAATCAAAGTCATAAATCTAAATAAGCTGTGTTCCAAATTTGAAGTTGATAACACAAAAATAACTAACTAAATAAATAAATAAAAATCACACTAATCACTTTTTTTTTTTTAATTGTACTGGCACAAAGGCCAAAAATGTTAAATGTATTTAATGCGGTATTGTGGAGTGATATCTTACATGCTCAACTCCAAAACATTTTACATAACTGAGCATAAAGCATATTTTGAAAGAGAAATACCACATTATCCTGCCAGCGATTTTAATTATAATGATTTTAATTATAAAGTGATTTTTTTTCAATACACACTGAAATTATGAATTCCAAATAAAAACTGAACTAATGCATAACAGTGTTATTTGTGCATGGATTTGAAGTTGATATCACAGAAATAAAATAAAATAAAATAAAATAAAATGGGCACTGAATCAAACATTTCCACTAGATGAAATTCATTTCCCATTAATTTCCAGTGCAGTCATTTTTGACCATGAGGCTTGTACAAGTGTGGCTTGTAATTTTTAATTAATTAATTAAATGAATGAATGATTTTTTTTTCTTTAGGACCATTTAAACTTTTTAAATCAATGGACCATGATTAATATTTGTTTATTTGTTTGTTGTTTTTGTTTTGGTGTACCATTCCATGGAAGTAAAAAAAAAAAAAAAACTGTAAAATGACTAAAGAGCACCAGAGGGTTAAGTGCTGCGAGTTGTTGGGTAGGTCCTCCATGGATCACATTTGTTGGTCCAGCACATTCCACAGATGCTCAGTCAGATTGAGATCTGGGGAATTTGGAGGCCAAAGCAACACCTTAACCTTTTTCATGTTCCTCAAACCATTCCTGAAACATTTTTGCAGTACTATGTACATTATCCTGCTGAAAGAGGCCACTGTCATCATTGCTATGAAGGGATTTATGTGGTCTGCAACAATCTTTAGGTAGAGTAATATCAGCATGAATGCTAGGACCAAGGTTTCCCAGCAGAACATTGCCCAGCGCACAGCACTGCGACCATCGGTCTGCTTTATTAGGGGCTTCTGCACCGTGTAGTTCTAGGTACTTAATTCTAGGAACTAGCCAGCAGGGTGGTTCCCAGAGAACCAATTTCTCACTCGGGCCATTTTCCTGGTTTCTTTATTCACGCCATTTACAATCATCAACAACCGCTGAATGGAGGACGCCGTGATCAGAGCTGTTTTTGTTGTGTGTCGTGGGTGCTTGATAACAGAGATGGACTGAAAACGCACAATTTACACGATTGAAAGAGCATGAAAATCTGACTAAATCTCCTATGACAACTTGAAGTGTTATCATCAAGGCTGAGAAAAGAACACAACGCTGAAGACAAGAAGTAAATTCCATTATCATCGCTGTTTTCCATGTTCGAGGAGAAAGTATTTTTACACGGTTTCGTATGCGTTTGGCCAATCAGCGTACACTTACATCACTGGTAGTTCCTATAGAACTGATTTAGACCCTACTCTGAAGTAGGAGCTAATTTAGTTCCTCCAAACAAAGTTCCTAGAACTAAATACGCTCCTAGTTCCTGTGGTGCGAATGCATCAAACAGCGGGAACTTCTGCCAATAGTTCTAGGAACTATGAAAAAGCTCCTCCGGTGTCTCTTCTCTAAACAACGGACATGTCCCCGCCGATCCACCTGATTGAAGAGAAAATGTGATTCATCAGACCAGGGAACCTTCTTCCATTGCTCCTTGATCCACTTGTGTCTCCCACGTGCCCATTGTAGGCACTTTCTGTGGTGGACAGGGGTCATCATGTGCACTCAGACAGGTTTGTTCTATCATGGCAAGCATTAAGTTTTCGGCCATTCGAGCTCCAGGTCTTCTGTGTGATCAGACCAGATGGGTTCTCCTTTGCTCCCCATGTGCATAAGTCTTGGGTGCCCATGACCCTGACTAACCACTGCATACTGAATAAGTTCACCCAAAATCTACTAAGACTGGCCATACTCTTGAAGATTTTAAGCCACATTTTAAGCCAATTTGCACCCCAAGCAATCGGGGGCATGGTCCGATTCATGGCACGTTGCAAACGACTTTTTGCCCAAAAAATCCTCAATTGTGTGGTGTCATTATGATTATTTAACTGAGTCGTAGCGTCCCTGACCTCAGATCGTAAATATCAAACATGTTTGCAATCTATGACTCTTGATCAGGCTGCCTCTGATGTTATTCCTGTGATAGCCAATGAGAGCGAGCAAGCTTCACCCACCAGATGTTGCGTGCTTCTATAGCTGAAACTTGGCAGCCACAAACATGCCACGAAAGTGGAGTACTGAGAAAGAACATCACTTGTATTCCTTTTTCCTCCTTTGTTTTTCTTCATATAAAACATAACTCCAGGAGAACCACCTGACGACGTCAGCCGTCCTCCATATGTTTTTTTTTGCAAGTCGCGAGTCTCTGTGAGATCTCATCGGCTGCGAAATTTATACTACTGTACAATCAGCAGGAGTGTGGTCTCGCGGTCCTGCCGAATCATGTACTGTATGCGTTCAGAGCATTATAATGTTAAATGTTGGTTGAAACTGTACTTAAGTCTGTGGTCTCCACCAGGTAATAGCTCTGTCTGTGTGTGTGTGTGTGTGTGTGTGTGTGTGTGTGTGTGTGTGTGTGTGTTTGAAAGTGGCGCTAAACCTGAGAAGCCTCGAAAGTGTGATCAAGTGAAAAAACAGGATTAGGCCCCAGTGAGATGTCACGAGTTCAGTCCAGTCTCTAATTGATTGGTGTGAGATGCACATGAAGAAGACATTAAAGTGAAATGAAGTCATAACAGTGAATAGAGACATTTATTAGGTCAGACACGGAACCCACCAAAACGTTGAGATTGTTTATTGATTTTTGTGTTTTGGCTGACTGCTCCTGTGTAATCGCTTGTGCTGTTGCGGCGACCCGGACCCTGAAGCCCCCGACCGCAGAGCTCACACGCTTCCAAACGAGCCGCCAGAAATCTGCCAATCAGCCTCGTTACAGGAATATTCCTGGTTAAATATGACTTATGGCCCACGGACAGCATCTGAGGCATGAATAGCACAGAAAATCATTCTGTATTCAGACTTTAGAAAAAAAAAATCATTTTACATTTACAGTAATATGAAAGTGTTCTGGAGGTTTTACAATGTTCAGCTGATATTGTGGTTAAAGCAATGAGTTATACAGGCATGATGAATGTGGTTATGGCATCAACATAAAGTTTGCTTGTTAAAAAGTGTTTTACAGATAGTTATTTTACATCTTTGTGCAGATCAAAAGTTACCAGGTAATAAAAGGTTAAAGCACTGGATATACATTTACAGACAAGGTTTGTGAATCCATCACATGGTTCTCATGCTAATTTAACTCTATCAGCAGAGAAACTATTAAAGGTTATACTGTAAGAACAAAACGGTTTAGACATTTCATTATTTGCAATTGATACACCTCTCTAAAACCCCGCCTCCAAATACATATCAGCTAATCATGGATGTGCAAAATGATTGGCAGGCAGAAAGTGTTTCTGATTGGCTATTGTCTAGAGGTCTTATTTATTATTTTTTTAATGCTGTTAGTTTTCTTCTTTTAGAAATTGATCTGATTTCAGGTAGTAGGGACCTTTTATTTGTGCTATTACAAAAATAAATAAACATTATTATTAAAATGCAGCAAATAGTTCATACTCCTACATTATGACAAAAAGCTTACTTGAAAAAATGCTCGTAAGTGTGTCTAAGCATAATAGATCTCAGGTGTGGAGATCTTTTGGTTCAGGTTCAGGAGAAACTGCGATTTCTGAATGGCAGAGGTGATTGTTGCCAATGCAGTTGTGCAGTTATGACATCTGCCAGCTTGGCCTAACTAACCTGTGCTAACTAGGCAAACCCTGAATTTAAAAAGCATTTTTGTTTGCATGCGAGTACGATTCTGGCCTAAGAGACAAACAGACTGAAGACATTCAAAGATTTGGAGAACAGTCAGGTTGCAGGAGAAATAAAAGGGGTTGAAAAAGAAGCAGGAGAAGCGGAAGCAGAGGAAGAGAGGCACTGGAGCGCTCTGAGAGAGAGGGAGGTCATGTAATAAGCGCGTGGTTATTGATTGTATTGTCAGCGAGGCCGCGCAGGGTCCCGTGTGCCGTGGACTTCAGTCCATCTGTGGACAATACCGTCAGTCACAGCTCACTGCCCCGTCTAATAAACCGCCAGCAGATTCATATCAACCTTCAGCCAGCGGCCGCTCTTTATATGTGTGTAGAACTACACCAACAACTGCAATCAGAGGTTAGACATTTCATTTCGAAAACGGCATTTTCCTTGCGCCTTGAAACCTAAAGGCATGTTCAAACTCAACGTAAACTGAACGTGCAACAGTTTAAAGCCATTCATGTCAACTAAATCAATAACTTTAAAGACATTAAACCAATGGTTCACACAAAAATTTGAGTGAACTATTCGTTTAAGATACATAATAATAACACACATAGCTATTACTATGTACTGATAAACCAGGAATAAAAAAAATAAAAATTAACAACAAATTCATAAAAACTCACACAAGCTGTTAATTTGTCACAGAGAAAAGCTGTGGTTTCTGACTCATTCATTTTTTAATTTTTTTTTTTTTCTTTAAGCAACTTGTACATCATATATATTCCATTTAGTGATGCACTAAAATAGTTTTGTCTATTAAAAAAGAAAAACTAAAATTAAAGTTTTTTTTTATTTAGCTGAAACTGAAAATAAGTTATTTGTTATAAGTTTGTTTTGTTAACAGTTATATATATATTATATAGTTTTTCAAGCAACATATTGTATATGTCAGACCTGTTTCCCTTGTCCTGTGTTTCCCACTTATGTCCATATTTGGTCTTCCTGTTCCTGTCCTTGTTCTGTGTTATCATTAGTTCATTAGTCTCCGTCTGTGTTTGATTACTCCTCACCTGTTTCAGTTCTCCTCGTTTGATTCCCCAGTATTCTTAAGCCTTGGTTTTCCCCGTGTCTGATGTCCGGTATTGTTTGTCTTTATCCCCATGTTTGGTGTACTCCTGCGATCACTTCAATAAAAGGAAAGATTATTGAACGTTCTCCTCGCTCCTTGCCCCGAGAGCACTGTGACAGAATACCGGACCTTTAACATGGATGAACGAGCCACGTTCATCGCTGTTGCATGACCCGCTCACCTTTGCCCACCTCTCCCAAGCCCGCCGTCTGCGGAGAATTCTATGCCACCATCCGCGGGGAAAGCCAACCCGCCATCCGCGGCTCCCTCAAGCACGCCGCCGTCCGCCAACCCGCCATCCGCGGCAACGGCAAGCCCGCCGGCTGTTAATGTGGCAAGCCCGCCGGCGGTTCCGAAGCCAATGCCTGCTCCACGAAAGCGCTGTGCCGTGCCTGTGCCTCCTGTGCGCCCTCCAGTGCCAGCTCCTCAGCAGCGCCCTCCTTTGTCTCCTACGTCTCCGCTGGTCCCGTCCAGCTCTGCGCTTCCAGAGTGCCCCCAGGAGTCCGCGCTTCCAGAGCGCCCCCAAGAGTGTGATTTTTTTTTTTTTTCCCCCAAGAAAATTTTTTTGGGGCCGGGCCAAGGCCACAGAGACCCCTGATCCGCCATGGCCGCCGGAGTCCCCTGATCCGCCATGGCTGCCCAAGCTCCTAGATTCGCCATGGCCTCCCGAGTTCCCTAACCCACCATGGCTTCCCAAGTCCCCGGATCCGCCATGGCCACCCGAGCTCCCTGATCCGCCCTGGAGGCCTTCCCTGTGTCTCTGCCCCTTGAGGCCTCCCCCCCTCCCCGTTGGATGATGTACGGCATGGGACACGCCGTTTGGGAGTGGGGAGTAATGTCAGACCTGTTTCCCTTGTCCTGTGTTTCCCTCCCTCTTATGTCCATATTTGGTCTTCCTGTTCCTGTCCTCGTTCTGTGTTATCACTAGTTCATTAGTCTCCATCTGTGTTTGATTACTCCTCACCTGTTTCAGTTCTCCTCATTTGATTCCCCAGTATTCTTAAGCCTTGGTTTTCACGACATATTTATTCAAACACGCAAAAAAAAAAAAAAAAAAAAAAGACATCACTAACAGGTTAAATAAAAAAATTGTGACATCTAGTCCATATATTTAGCAAAATGCTAATTTTGTAACATCACATGCCATATTTTTTACAAGCTGTTTTGTTGACGTCTTTCCGCGGTTGAAACACTGATTAATATGAAAAAGAAGATGAAGAATTGTCACCTAATCTTCCTGTAACTTCAGAGTAATTAGTCACATGGGATTTCCTACTCATGTGATTGGCTTAAAAAAAAAAAGAAAAAGTATGCAGTTTTTCTGCTTGCTTTAATATTCTGTCTCTAAATCTCTCTGTTTTTTTTCAGCATCTTGCGCCATGAGTGTTTCTGGAGCTGAAACCGCTTGACTTAGAGAGTGTCACGCTTCTGCTACTGTGCTGGAGCAAGGAACACGGAGCATGCAGGAGAATTGCGATAAACAGACTTTAATCTTCTTACACAGGAATACAAGACGGGCAGGAACACACGTAGCACTAATTGACGAACAATACCGGAACTCAGACTAAGGGACACACAGGGCTTAAATACTAACCAAACTAAACAAGATAATTAAACACAGCTGGACATGAATTAACCAATAAAGAACTCAGGAAACTGACCAAATAAGGGCAAAACGGAACTAAACAGACACATACACGTGACAGAGAGATGTGTCTTGAGGTGTGGTTTCTGTTCTCTTCTTGTTTTTGAACGCTAGAACACGTCCTGACTCTCTTTCTCTTGCAGTCATGCAGCTCTATGTTCCCAGCGTGGACCCCACGGCCCATAAATGCTAATGTCCTCCACTTGCCTCTCTCATAAAGCCCAATAAAAGAGCCCCATAAATCCTGCCAATTAACACTGTCTATCAGCGCCGTTAATTGGAGAATGGAGACTCATTGGTGGGTGACCTTGCGTGTCAGAGTTAATACTGATGGCTGATGGAGATCAGTCTGTGGTTGGAGCTCAACACTGAACTGCAAAGGGCTCAGGGATGATTTGAGACGATTTCTGAGACATGTTTCACTGTTATGATCAGTGTACAGTGTTCTTTGATCAGTGATTTACAGTACATCACTGTCTAAGGATCTTCTTGCACTATATCTAAAAACACAAGGCCTCTTGTGGATTATTAATCTATTAAAAACAAATGTATTAAAAACGATTTTTTTTTTGGCTTTTTTTTGGCCATTGTTTTTTTTTCTTCCAAATTTTATATAAAATGCTGTGATTTAAAAGTCTTTGATAGATTCCTCCTTTAGATTTAAAATATAACTGTTACTACTAGAAAAAAAGTAATCATTTTTTAAGTAATAAAGTTTGGCAAATGTGTCCCTGGAGCACAAAACCAGTCTTAAGTAGCACAGGTATATTTGTAGCAATAGCCAACAATACATTGTATGGCTCAAAATGATCCATTTTTCTTTTATGCCAAAAATCATTAGGATATTAAGATCATGTTCCATGAAGATATTTTGTATATTTTCTACAGTAAATATATCAAAACTTAATTTTTGATTAGTAATATGCATTGCTAACAACTTCATTTGGACAACTTTAAAGACGATTTTCCCTGTATTTTTCTTTTTTCGTTTTTATGCACCCTCAGATTCCAGATTTTCAAATAGTTGTATCTCAGCCAAATGTTGTCCTCTCCTAACAAACCATACAGCAATGGAAAGATTATTTATTCAGATGATGTATAAATCTTAGTTTAACCTTTATGACTGGTTTTGTGGTCCGTGGTCACAAATGTGTAATATATGGTGGTGCATGTGTTATCTCCTTCTCCTTTATAATTCCAAGGATGTCTACATGTTTGCAATGTTCAATCTCATCCATTGCACTTTAAAATACATCATTCTGTGTAGAATTCACAGTTGGATGCATTTGGTGGTCACACTGTGCATGCTGTGGAGGTTTTGCCTGACACTGATGTGAAACCAGACTTCATTCACCCCAATGGAAAGCATGTTTAAACTGTTTGAATCGCTCCCTATCCCCAATATAGTGCAGTATGTGCTATTTAATAAATGTGTGCCCAAGTGACCATTTTCAGCTGCAGCTTTAGTGTGATTTATAGTGTAAGGGGCTAGACGTTTCAGATCCTACAGAACAGAAAATTTGATGCTTAAGTGTGGAATGATGTCATAAAAATTGTTGATCCGTATTGGCTGAAGTGAAAGAATGTAAGTTTTGAATGGCTTTAGCTTCTAAATGTGAATTTTGTCAATGTTTGGGAGCACACTAGGGGACTTTAATGAAATAACTGATAGAGTCTGACGCACCGAATGTTTCAGAGTGAAGCAAAGCACTGTGTTCATTTAGATACATGCAGTCTGTGATCCAGTGCTTTCAGCATCTCATGTCTTGATTCCCAGTAAATTCAGCAAACTTCTCTGTATGTGCTGCAAGTTTAATTATCATTTAGGAATGCCATGTGCATGAGATTTAGATTATTTACACATTTGTATAATTTCCAACATTTTTGTAGACAGCATATTGGATAGCAGTGGACATAAATATTAGCACTGTGAAATATCATGATCATTTTTTTTTTTTTTTTTTTCACAGTACAATTATAATTTGCAGTCTGTATTTCTATACTTTTACAAATGTACAGTTACAAACTTAAAACAACAATAATTGGGCATTATTATTATTATTATTATTATTATTATTATCATTATTATCATTATTATTATTATTAAGTTTGTGAATACAATGTGGACACTATCACAACTAAAAAGAGGTTTAAGCCCACTTTAAAATCCAGATATGACTTTTACAGATTTTGTTCTTACAGTGCGTGCATAATTATTATGCAGGTCGATATTCTGATCTTTTTTTTTTTCCAAGCACATTTTACCAATTCCAAACCACATCTATCTTAATAACTAATATTAATTTTACATATATTGATTCATAATTTATATATGATTGTTAAAAATGGCTTATATTCAGGTGTGCATAATTATTAAGCAGATTTTTTACAAGTAAAATGGGCCAATAAAGAGAATCAAATCACACTGAAATGTCAAACATTATTAAATGCCCACGATAAGGATGCAATACTAATGCAGTACTAGAAACTGCAAAATTAAGGTGCTCCCACTGGACAGTGAGATGCTCACTGGGTCAGCAGGGTCACAAATGAACAGTTATATATAACTTATAAATTAATATATGTAAAATTAATAGTAGTTATTAAGATTGATGTGGTTTGGAATTGGTAAAATATGCTTATCTGATCAGAATATTGACTTGCATAATAATTATGCATGCACTGTAGACTGACAGTCATGGTCACTATTATTAAACAATACTTTTATGGAAAACTCTATGCATGAAAATTAGTCGAAAACTCCCTTTCTGTTTTTAGAGAAAATAACAGCATGCGGGTTTGGAACGACATGAGGGGAGTGAATAATGATTTGACTGCAGGTTAGGACGTCTGAGGCGTTAGTCTGACTGTGATCTCTGTGTGGCCCGTCATGACCTGGTCAGGAAAGGGACACAGCTTTCATCCACAACACTCACTCCAGTCTCTGATACAGGCTGAAGGATATAAAGAGAGGGAGAAATAAAAGCCTGGAGTGAGTGAGTCTCTCCTGCTCTCTATCAATCTCTCTTCACGTGGATTAGAAGCAAAGCTTTGAGCTGCGGTTGTGCTGCCTGCTGCACTGACACGCTGACATGCACTTCCTGTCACAGATAATTCACTCATCAGCCTCTGAACTGCAGAGAGCATGGAGGAGGACGACGGGCTGCGGGAGTGTGTTCCAAAACCTGCTGCGCTCCCTAACTAGACAGCATTATAAGGGTGCATGTGTTTGAAGAAGAAGCACACTTTAGCACACTTTTAAAAAGCAAATATACTTAAGTCTGAACTGAGTGTAATGTTTTCTGGTGCTTAACTGCATGTTCAGTTCAATTAAATTAAAAGTATTCAGTTTAAATTAATATTTAATGAAATGAGCTGAACTTAAAAGTGTTTTGATGCACTTAAGTAGAACTTCAGTAGTGTATATGTAATTACTTCTATTCTGTTTGAAATATGGTCAAAGTACTGCTGAATGTAATGGCATGCATTTATGGAAAACTAAAATATACTTGGATGATATTTCTATTAAAACGTCATCAATTTAAATATATTTGTAATTACACATTTATAATGAGAAAGTTGCAACTTAGTACATTTAAATTATATTAATATTGAATAACATGCTACAGTTAAAATCAAGTACTTTACATGTGCTTTAGTATGTTAGTCATCAAAATAAGTGTACTACGAAGGATTATTAAAAAAAAAATTAAACGTACTTTGAAGTAAAACTTTTTTATTTGAAGTTATAAATGTAAAACTTTCGGTTAGCCTAACGCAGGTCTTATTTCATTAATATTATCTGCAAGTGCAGTTTGTTAAACGTAAAGTTAAGATTTGAAGTATACTACAAGTGCACATCAATACAGTTAAGCACACTTCTACTTGACAATAGTAGTTGCCATTTGAAACTAAAATTTAATGTAATTTTTTTTTTTTTTTGTGAAGTGTTATTTTAGTATCACTGATTTTAGTTTTTATATTGAATTAAACTTTATTTTTATTTTTATTTTGGTTAAAACTTGCAGTCATTTTGTTTAGGAATTTTGTTTGTCTGTAATTTTTTAAAAATATGTCTATATAGTTTATAGACATATTTTTAGTTTTAGTTTATTTAGATCTAGTTATTTTAGCACTTCAACTTAAAAATGAGAAATGTTGCTTTGGCAATAAAAATGTAAAAATTAAAATCAAATAATTAGAAATATTTCAGTTTTTTTTTTTTTTTTTTTTGGTTTTAGTTTTAGTTAGTGATAGTAACCCTGCATCCTGCTCATTAACCCTGTATCGCATGTATGTGATGTGCATGATGCTCTTGGGACACCATGAATATAAACTAAAATGTGACCCTAGGCCACAAATCCAGTGGGTCAAAATTATTGATTTTTCTTTTATGCCAAAAATCATTAGGATGTTATGTAAAGATCATGTTCCATGAAGATGTTTTGTAAATTTCCTACTGTAAATATAACAAAACTTAATTTTTGAATAGAAATATGCACTGCTAAGAACTTTAAAGGTGATTTTCTCAATATTTAGATTTTTGTTGCACCCTCAGATTCCAGATTTTCAAATAGTTGCATCTCAGCCAAATATTGTCCTATCCTAACAAACCATACATCAGTGGAAAGCATATTTATTCAGCTTTCAGATGATAAATCAATTTCAGAAAATTGACATGTATTTAGTTAACACTTGTAGTACACTCAAACCCATCTTTCATACACTAGTACACTCAAGTGTACTACAAGTGGTAACTAAATACTTTTTTTTTTAAATACAGAGATAGTATGTTAAAAGCACATTTTAGTTTATATTCATAGTGTCCCAAAATAACACAGCTGAGTACACTTACTGTTGATGGTCTTAAGATGATCTTAAGTACTAAAGAATCATTTTTTGTATATTAAGTACAAAATTAGTGCGTGAAAATAGAGCACTTTAAGTATATTATGGAAGTGTACTTTTTTTCACCTGGGTTTCCTTTCATCTTCATCTTCCTCCTCTTTATGAATGCAGAGTGGAGTGGATGGTCAGCGAGAGAGGAGAATAATTGGCAATAACGGTCAGTACAGAGGGGCTTTTGTTTGGGCTGGTGGCACGTGGTGAGCTGTACCTGCCAGGTGTGTGAGGCGTGTTCTGTTCAGGCCGATGAGAGACCGTCAAAAGCCCCATTCAGACAGACTCTCAGGCAGCACAGTGGAGGACAGTGTGGGCCCTGGAAACGTGACACGGCTGCTGCTGAAAGCTCCCATAGACCAGCGGAAGACACTGCTGTTATTGGGCCTTCTGGAGCTCCACAGGCGCTGGGATGAGCAGGAGCATCTGATCATCAGGATTGTCACTTCAAACATGGGATCGGTTGCACACAGGAACAGGTGTGTCTGAAGAAGACACGTCCTCTTCCTCTGACCAGCGCTGTTACAGCTTTTATGTTCTGATCTGTCATATTGAGTTTGCTGGTAATGTGAGTCCAAATAAAAGCTGTTTTTGAATCAAACCAGTACATTCAGGTCAGGTCAGTTCAGGTCAGCATCGCAAGAAAACAAGTAGTCTGCACTGCATTTGTCAAACAGTCAAATAGTTATTATTTTCTTTTATTCATGGCAAATATAGCTAACTTCTACTGAGGGATTGCTTCTTTTAGGCCACATCTGCAATCCAGTTACGTTTAAATGAGTTACTGTTTCAGTGGATATGTCAGTGTAAATGTATTGGATAAAATAACTCCACACATGCAATATTTCATTTGACTTCCTGAGGTTATGGATTTCACTGGAACTTTAGTGAAAAAAAATTAGAGTTTAGTCTGGTCAAAAGTTTGGGGCTGGAAAAAAATGAAAGACATCTGTTCTGCTCATCAAGGCTGCTTTTATTTGATAAAAAAAATACTGTAAAATTGTGAAATACACAATTACAATTTAAAACAGCTGTTTTCTATGTGACTCTGTGTTAAAATGTAATTTACTCCTGTGATGCGCAGCTGTATTTTCAGCATCATTACTCCAGTCTTCAGTGTCACATGATCTTCAGAAATCATTCTAATCTGCTGATTTGCTGCTCAAGAAACATTTCTGATTAATATGAATGCTTTTATTATCAAAATTTTTGTGGAAACCATGATTCAATTTATTTTTCTGGATTCTTTGATGAATAGAAAGGGCAAAACAAAAAGAGATATTTTGAAGAATGTTAATGCAGCTCTTTTCCACACAGTGAGAGTTCATACAGCTGTCAACAGACTAAAAACAACACAGGGCTGAATAAATAATGCCAGTGTTTTTTTTTTCTTTGGGTGAATTATTTCTTTAACGATCATCTAGAACCTGCAGATGTCTGTCAGGTGTATTAATCATTCTGCTGAGAAACATCATGATTCAGAAATGATGAACCATTTTCATTTTGTTCTCATTACAAATATTGGTAGATAAAGGTGATCTAAGTGTGTACTGCTCTTTGTGATATATATATTTTTTAACATTAACGACAACTTTGACAACTGTGGGAAAAATCCATTTATTTATCCTATCCTCTTATCCAATGAGGAATAATGCAGGACGGGACTCTTGAATGGCTAAAGAATAAGAGGGTTTGGTGACATCAGCTGAAAAGAAGCAAGTTATTATGCTCTGATGAAAGACTGTGAAGACAAGCTTTTTTTTTTTTTTTAATAACTGGTAACACTTTACAGTTAGGCCCCATTAGTTAATGTTAGTCAATGCAATAACTATCATGATGTTACAGTGCACTGTTACAGTATTTCTTAATCTTTGTTAACGTTAGTTGATTAAAATACAGCCGTTCATTGTTAGTTCATGTTAGCTCAGGTCTATTAAATACTCTTAACAGATACAACTTTTGAAATGCTATAATTAGCATCATTAATAAATGCTTTAGAAGCATTTTTCATTGTAGGTTCATGTTAATGTCAAGAAATGGAACTTTATTGCAATGTTATTTCAGTATTATGTATATTATGTATGTCTATTATGTATATAGTTTTTTATTCAAATTAAATCAAATCAAAAGCTTCTTTTATTAGATGCTTTTGTAATTTTTTATTAGTTTTTGGTCTATTTAAATATTTCGTATTTAGGTTTAATTTATTAGGTTTTTTATTTAGTAATTTTAGTGCTTCAACAATTTATTTCATTTAGCTGTGAGAGCAACATTTCTAATAGTTTTTTTTTATTTAATATTGATATTTTATTTTATTTTATGTCAGCTTTATTTCAGTTAACAAAATGCTTTTAATAGTTACAGTTAACGATAAGAATGTTGCTTTATTGTAAAGTGTTACTGAATAACTGGGGAATCATTCACAACAGGAGTGAGAACATGGATTCAGAGAGTTTGATGGCATGACTTTTAAGACATGAACATACTGTCTGTTTTCACCAATCTAAAGGATTTGCTACAGAGTTTGGGCTCAGATCTGGTTCCTGTATATTTGTGGCAAATGGCCTCACATTATCCTCATATTCAGGGTTGAATCTCAGTCCAGACCCTAAAAACGGTTTCAAACGTCCAACATCTGGTTCCTTTGGTTTCTTCAGCTGTGAATTTACATTATTCTCTCTCTCAAAGCAAAATCTTTGGTAAATTCGATGACTGACACATGCAGTGAAGTAATGTTTCAATATTGATCAGTTTGGAAATACACCAACCGTTTCACTCTTGCAATACAAAAACAAAGGGTCGCATTTGAACTCTTTTATGCAGCCGCGTGTTGCGGTTCACACACCAGAGCTTAATGGCGTCTTATTGGTTTCTTTCAGAGTTGTTGTGATCATGAGCTCGTTAATCTAATTTCCCTTTGCTGTGATTGAATGCTGCGCTCTGCACTTACTTTATAACCCAGATAAATCTGCGGCCTGTCGTCAGAGAAAATGTAATCTGTCACGCGTCACAGCGACGCTCGCTCACCTGATGGTTGTTAATGATGATGTCGAAGGGCATGAGCGCCTCTCCATCTCCACTGCTTTGTTTGCCTGCACCAACACCTGATGCCGAATTAATTAATTGCCTCCAATTAGCTGGTGCGCGGCCGTGCCAGGTGAGTATCTTAAAGAGAGTTATGGGATATTAAAAAGCGGGGAGGGACTACATTAGGGCTGACCTTTTCCTTTAAATTACTGATATTTGAGAGTTAATTCCGAATTCAATGAAAAGCAGGGAGGCTTTTTAGTCTTCGCGTTAAAATAGGGCGCTCTTCTGCCAGGAGGTCATTAATTATCATCTTTATAAATTAAATGAAGAAGATGTCAGTGCTTGATTCACTCTATTTTTTAATCTACTATCCTGATCACAGATTAGTGAACATTACAAACCAGACAGAGACCCTGTTTATGACCTTCCTGTGAATTAACTGCATCTGCAAATGAGAAAATGTGTTTCAGGCAGAAATGCTGGAACATGCAGGGATGTTGCTTCTGTAGATCATTTGTGGCCCTGGAGCACAAAAGCAGTCTTAAGTCGCTGGGGTATATTTGTAGCAATAGCCAAAAATACATTGTATGGGTCAAAATTATTGATTTTTCTTTTATGTCAAAAATCATTAGTATATTAAGTAAAGATCATGTTCCATGAAGAGTTTTTGTAAATTTCCTACTATAAAAATATCAAAACATAATTTTTGATTAGTAATATGCATTGCTAAGAACTTCATTTGGACAACTTTAAAGGAGATTTTCTCAATATTTAGATTTTTTTACACCCTCAGATTCCAGATTTTCAAATAGTTGTATCTCGGCCAAATATTGTCCAATCCTAACAAACCATACATCAATGGAAAACCTATTTATTCAGCTTCAGATGATGTATAAATCTCAATTTTGAAAAATTTACACTTATGACTGGTTTTGTGGTCCAGGGTCACATTTGCAAAACTATGCAAATAATAAAATGTAATTCCCTATAGAATCATGGAGAGTTAAAACAGCAACATACTGTAAATAGACTTACCATTTAAAAGAGACCTCCCATGTTATAATAAAGGACAAATATTTGACAAGAAAACCCTTAAAGGAATAGTTCACACAAAAATGAAAATGTGCTCATGCTCAGGCCATCCGAGATTAGGATGAGTTTGTTTGTTCATCAGGTTTGTAGACATGTGTCTCTGCATCAGTGTCTCAGCAACGGATGCTCTGCAGTGAATGGGTGCCGTCAGAATAAGAGTCCAAACAGCTGATAAAAACATAAACACAATAATCCACACCACTCCAGTCCATCAGTTAACATCTGGAGAAGACAAAAGCTGAAACAAATCCAGCATTAAAAATTTTTAGATAAAATATGAGTCCATAATCCATAATAACACTTCCTCCAGTGAAAAAGTGGTCTGGTCTGAATCAGTAGAGAAATCTGCAAAGATCAAGCAGCGTTTACAAGCCAAAACAGTCCAAAACAGCTCTAAATAAATATGTGGCTGGATTTTGATGTGAGAGACAACAGGAGATGGAATTTTACAATGAAGGAAGCGTTATAATGGATTATGGACTTGCATTTTAGTTAAAAACGTTTCAGCTTTTGTCTTCTCAAGATGTTAACTGATGGACTGGAGTGGTGTGGATTACTTGTGGATTATTGTGATGTTTTTATCAGCTGTTTGGACTCTCATTCTGACGGCACCCATTCACTGCAGAGCATCGATTGGTGAGACACTGATGGGATGTGGCATTTCTCGAAATCAGATGAAGAAACAAATTCATCTACATCTTGGCCTGAGGGTGAGAACATTTTCATTTTTGGGTTCCAACTGTTCCATTAAGTAGTTTGGCATAATCTTTTATTGTTATTTTATCAAACTCAGTCCATGCCATGTTAATAATTTTGCATATGATTGTGCTTACAGTATGCAGTTCATGCTAATAGTCATTACCTGCATGTTTGATTATAAGGACATTTTTATCACTGATCATTTTAATGCTGTGTGCACCTGATGTCCGGTGTAAAATCTGGGTCCTTAAGCAAAACCATATTGCTTAAATTTCTAAAAGCATTACATTTTATCTGCTGGTTGCATTCAGGTAATGGCACTCGGACACTCTGAGAGCGGCTCTCACACACTAATACACATCCTGCATGCATTTATTTATCTCTTATGTTTCCTTATTCAGTTTGACGAATGAGTGACAGGTTGACACCTCATTCGGCAAGATTAATAGAACGACACAATATTTATGTCGCCGAGACAGCCAATTAAACCACCATCTATCACCAAGATTATCTTTCTGATTGAAAACTACTCGTCCATGTAATCAGAATTATTTGGAATTAGTAGGAAATTTACGGCTTCATGTGTCATTTTTCCTGGCTGGTGGTAAATTGGAAATATTAGATACATAAAAAGAATGCAAGATAGGGAGTAGCCCTAACAGGCAAAAAAAAAAAAAAAAAAAAAAAAAAATTGGTCATCAGTTTTATTTCATTTTGGTTTTGGAAGAGAGTCTGTATGAAACACATCTCGACCAGCTGCTCTAGCAAGACAAGCGTAGCATAAAAACTAATTGCTGACTGATATTGACTTTTGGATGACATTAAAAGGGTGATGATTTGTTTATTGTCTTTAATTTCTCATTAGTCTTTTATCAGAGGTGATTATAAACAAGACGGAATTTTCCTGGGATGCTCTCTTTGTTCATACAGCGGTGTTAAAAACCCCCTGATATTTCTTTAAACATATCCCATGTTTATTTCAATATTAGTTCATCATTCATCCTCAGATTTTGTCAATGTTTTGTCTTGTTTTACTGTGACCACCACTTTTTCAGGTTCAGTGTTCCTGCTGGTGTTGAGATAAAACACTGTTGTAAGATGTTAAGAGCCTAGGAGCATTTCAATTATTTGGTAAAAGTATTGATCAGTGATAGCAATATATATATATATATATATATATATATAGAAAATTGAGTTTTTAAGCCATCTCTGCTGTGCTCCTATATTAGATGAACTGGCCAGAGTGTTTCTTCTCATACAGGCTTTGTAATATCATTTTAATTGTGACGTTTTATCCCCTTAGGTGCTCTGGCACCAGAAACCTTTTGGCGTTAAGTGTAGCTTGCTTTTAAAAATAGCAAAAATTGTCACATGTAAGCATGTCCGCATGGTTCCGTATCGACGCCAGAGATCTGTAAATAGGATTAGCTCATCCTGATATAGAGCTTTCACAACTAGTTTGTTTATTTTTATCTTCTTAATAGGAAGGTTGTCTCCATAAAGGGTGCCAAAATTATCCTGCAAATCGCTGACAATGAAAAATGAAAGGTCTCTAACGGTTATTATAAGCAATCTGTCTGCATTGTGCCACAACGTGACTGCTGCGCTTGCGATACCAATGGGGTGACCTCACCGAGATGTGAGCTGAAAGTCAGCATTTCATCTCCAGGCTCGGAGAATTCTGTGACTAACACTGTTTCCTCCTGTATAATATTTGTCCCACTTTACATTCATTCATTAGCTGTTTTTTTTTTCCTTTTTTCCCTTTTTTTAAATTAATTGTTCAAGAAAGACTTGACTTCAGTTAGAAAAGACTTGAATTAACTGACAAGAAATTCAAACTAATTTATCTCAAGCTCATGAGTTTTTTAATACATACTATAGTTTATAATTAGCACCTTTTGGCCTGTTGTCTATTGTTAAATTATTCCATAATTTAGCATTGGGACATCAACAGACAAAACATGATTATCTTTAAACAGACACTGGAATGACTGGGTTTGAATGGAAGATTAAACTGTATGTCATCAGTTTAAAAGAAGTTACATATTAGAGAACCCCCCACCCCCCTCAAAAAAAACAACAACAAAAAAACAAAAAACAAACAAAACAACAAGAACTCAATAGACATATAAATACAAAAATAAAATATGGCCCAAGACAGAACCCTGCGGTACACCACAGTTACTCCTGAACCCCATCTACCTTCAAGGTACAAAACAAAGTTCTCACGCTTAAGATCAGAAAACTGGTGATAAGATCTAGCAAAATTGATCAGTGAACTGTTTAGATTTGAAGGCATAAAAAGAGAAAAATTAAGGGAAAAGGAAATAATTAAATCTTTTATATTAAGCGATTATGTCTCTTCAGAAGACTTGGATTAAATCCTTTGACTCATATGGATTACTTTACAATGTCTTAATGTACTTTTTGAAGCTTGAAAAGGTTGATTATATATACTTACTATGGATTGACAAAAAAAAACTGTTTATAACTTTAAGATAACCCTTGATTTCAGCATAGGTAGAGGGCAATAGAATTTATAGAGGGGAAGAGAGTAATAATAGAGAAGGAAATGCCATTCGCTTCCTCTCACAATATCCTACAGGTTTCACAGACAAGGCTTAAGCCTTGTCCTAGACTAAAATGTAAATCTGAGCTGTTTCAACTGAATGAAACTTGCACTGACTGATCTTAAAACATATCAGTGCCTTTGTTTTGTGTTAAGATGAACACCAGTAATGTTTTTTTTTTCTAAGGCACATTTATAAAAATTACTTAAATGTCCTTATTGAACAATGGCTTAATCCTGGTTTAGCCTAAGCTGTGTGTATGAAACCGGGCCTATATTTCTTAAGTAGTTAAGCTAACACTTTATTTTGGAGTGTCCTTGTTACATGTACTTACTACAGTAATAACAGAAACTTATGCATAATTACAAGCAACTAACCCTAAACCAAATCTTAACACTATAGTAAGTACATGACATTAATTAATATTATTCAGCACTTACTGTATTTGTACATATATTATGCTGTAACAGAGTCAACTTAAAGTGTAACCTTATTTAACAACAGCAATGCAAATATTTTATAAAAGCATTAATATGTAAGTTAATTTTTAAACACATGTTGTGCTTTCAGTTGCAGTAACTTGTTAGTCTTCCAGCTGATGAAACATTATACAAATCCACACACTGTGTATGAATATTGTTCTAACTGCATTGTTATTCAACTCCGTCCACCCCAGAGAGCAAATTAACAGTTTACCCACATGCCTCCTCCTGCTCTCCTCATGCCCTGAATGGCATTTGTATTCTGATAGTCTGTGTAGCTGCAGTGCATGTTGTGTGAGAGACGCTGCTGAAACGTTGCATATGTAAATGGCCAGCGCGGTGAGAGGCCGCTGAATGAAGGCTTCCTGCGGCGTCTAACTGAGACTTCCTGGTGTGGTTGCCACAGCGAGGTTACGACCCCGAAACATGGCACAGAGCGCGTGTCTGTCTGCCTGTCTGTCGAGGGCTCTTCAGAGAAGGAAAGAGAGTAATAAAAGAGGAGGAAACGCCACTCGCTCCCTCTCACTTGTGGCTGATGAACTTTGTCAAAAACGACAAAAAGACAAAAACGCACTGCACAAACTAATTAGCATGTGGATGTGAGTGTATTATGCATACGTATTTTAAATGCGAATGCTTGCTTCAGGGGGCAGTATTCTTGATGAATTTGTTATGAACCCACGCAATACAGTAAATATATTACATTATTAATGTAAAAAAAAAAAAACTAAAAGATCATTTTAGTATAGTTTGCTATAGTCTACGTAGTTTGCAAAAAAAAATGCAATCCCGTACAATGGTATTTGAGTTCAGATACTGGTGTTTTGTCACATTAAGGGAAGTCTGATTTCACTGAGGCCAAAACTCCATTGCCTCTCACATGTCACATATAAACACTGATCAACGCACATACATAGAGTGCATCAAATATGGTAAACAGTAACTCAAACGTGCAAGCTTAGCGCACAAGATAACATTTGTTCTCTTGTGTAATGCAGGCACATTTAAGCTACACTGTAAAAAAAATATTTTTGAAGTTGCACATAAGATTATTGGAATATATTTTAAAATAAAAGACTATTTCAGTGTTTCTACTTCAAAATGTATTTCATTTCAGTGTGTTACTTGCCATTTCTTAGTAATAATTTGTGACATTTGCTATCAATTTCTGAGTAAAAATTGTTTCAAAGTCAGTGTACTGCAAGACCCAATGAGGTTTTTTTTTTTTTTTTTTTTTTTTTTTTGTAGCACATCAAGCAATTGTGGTTGAGCTTGTGTTTACCATAATCTTTTTTTTTTTTTTTTTTTTTTAATTAATGCTTTTATTGAGCAAGGACACATTAAATTGATCAAAAGTGTCAGTAAAGACATTTATAATATTACAAAAGATTTCTGTTTCAAATAAATGCTGTTCTTTTGAACTTTCTATTCAACAAAGAATCATTTTCTACAGAAATATTGGGCAGCACAACTGGTTTCAACTTTGATAATAATCAGATATGTTTCTTAAGCAGCATATCAGCATATTAGAATGATTTCTGAAGATCATGTGACACTGAAGACTGGTGTAATGATGCTGAAAATTCAGCTTTGAAATCACAGGAATAAATTAAGACACCACCAAATGGCCATTCAAATGAAAGATTCCCAAAACACATTCTGTACTTAAACCAAAACACATCACATCAACTATTTGTTAATAAAACATTCAGATGAAGCATAGAGCTCTTAAATGGACACTTTAAAATGTGCACCAGGCAAGCCATTAGTGTTTGGAACAGGCAATCTATGCAGCGGCCCAGCATCGTGGCACGCAGGTCTACTTCTAAGAGAAAAGTTGTAGGGGATTTCTCTGGTTTTCATCTCCTAGCCTGGGGAATCTCGGTGGGTAGGACTCTCATTTCCTCATCAAACACTGGGCGAGTGATTTGGAATATTTATGAGGCTCCCAATTTAAGTTAAACATTTAACAAAAAGAAAGCAATTGAAATTATACAGCAGAAAGAGTTAAGGTCCCCGTAGGGGGCTGCGGTAAAATTTGAACTAGAAACACTCAGGTTGAATTAAAGCAGGAATTCAGCGCAATGAACCGTAGAATCCTGTCATCTTCAGTGGTCTAGATTTAGAGGGCATTAGCCAGTCAATAAAATGTAAATTCTCCAATGCTGATCGCATTGCATTAGATTGTGTTTGGACGGTCGCATTGAGGGATGGAGATATGATCAAAGCGTTCCTAAAGTAGCGCTCTGAAAGGTGTTAATTACTAGCGCTCTGAAACGACTGCTTTCTGGAGGCTTAGCCGTGTCAAAAACAGGTTGTGATTTGACAGGATAAGTAGAAGCGCTTTAGTAACGCCACAGATTATCCCGGTCCGATCTGTGTTATTTCCCGCTGCGCTCCCGTGAGGATCAGAGGACTGAATGTTGGCGAGGGTCACGGTATCACTCCAGACTTCTGTCCGCTACAGTTTAATCGTCTTCCCTCAGGGATTTCTCCACATCTATGAATCAGGTGGAGAGGGAGAGATGAATTCAGCCCGTTTGATCACCAGCACGATAGAAGGTGCCTGACTAGATTTAAGGGCATGAAAATTACAGGCTGAGCAGTGACTGTGGGATTGGGGCTGGTTAGATGTCTCTAGAGAGTCCAGTTATGAGAGTATGCTTTTCTAAACTATAGGGTACTATAGAATATGATGGTTTGGAATTATTACCCAATCGAGTGCATATTTGAATGCAGTAAACAATGTTTTATGAATCAACTTTTTATAGGTGCGTTTTTTTTTGTTGTTTTTTTTTGTATGACACATTGTAATAAAGGAAATGTCCGTAAACGTAACAGACAACGTCCTTTACATTATTATATTATCTTATTATCTATTAATATATTTATCTTAATCCCATAAAATGGAACTCTTTGAAAGAGGGCCTAACCCGATGTAATAATTCAGCGTTAGTTTATCATCTTTGAGACACTATTGTAGTTTGTAATATTTTGAATTTGGTTTTATTTTTGTATTTTCATTTTCATTTTAAAGTTTTAATAATTTTCTTGTGTGTTGTCAATCTTTTGTTTTTGTTTATTTTTTATGTCTACCCCATTTTAGAACATAAAGTTAAACTAAATAAGCTTACATTTTTATATTTTATTTTATTCATTATTTTTATTCTATTTTATTTTATTTAATGTTTATTTTCTTTCATGTAAGGAAACTTTAGTTAACTAAACTAAATCCAACCTATCCAACCGTTACAACTTTGTTTTTGTTTTTAAACAGGGAACTATCCAATTTAATGCCAGTAAAGCATGGAGTGCCGCAAGGACCTGTCTTAGGCCCTCTGCTATTTTCAATATATATGATGCCCCTTGGTAATATAATTAGAAAATATGGGATTACTTTCCATTATTAGGCTAATGATGAAACTCAGATGTATATTTCAACAAGACCAGTTAAAATTTCTAAATTATCTAAGCTGACAGAGTGTGTTAAAGATGTAAAAGGTTGGATGACCAGTAATTTTCTTCTATTACATTTGGATAAGAAAGAGATATTACTTATTAGACCAAAAACCATGTACACAGAATGAAGGACGTACTGTTACTTCCTCTAGAGCAGTGATACTCAAATCTGGCTCGCGAGATCCACTTTCCTGCAGAATTTAGCTCTAACCCTGATCAAACTCACCTATCTGTGATTTTC
>JAFVLL020042004.1:0-17972 GCA_021397915.2 Tor tambroides
TACATTGTATGGGTCAAAATTATCGATTTTTTTTTTTTTTTTATGCCAAAAATCATTAGGATATTAAGTAAAGATCATGTTCCATGAAGATATTTCGTAAATTTCTTACCGTGAATGTATTAAAACTTCATTTTTGATTAGTAATATGCATTGCTAAGAACTTCATTTGGACAACTTTAAAGATGATTTTCTCAATATTTAGATTTTTTTTTGCACCCTCAGATTCCAGATTTTCAAATAGTTGTATCTCGGCCAAATATTGTCCTATCCTAACAAACCATACATCAATGGAAAGCTTATTTATTCAGCTTTCAGATGGTATAAACCTCAATTTTGAAAAATTGACACTTAAGACTGGTTTTGTGGTCCAGGGTCACAAATGTGTTATGATCTGAGTGTGTGAATGAAAGTGTCCTGACAAACTCCTCAACCTTTCACATTTCATCAGATCTTCTCTCTCCACTGCACTGGAGTCCAGTCAGGCTGTGGGAGTTTATTCCTCTCTTACTTCACCATTTCCCTCGTGTAAATGAGAAATGAGCTTTATTTGAATTCAAGTGTTTGCATTCTGCTTTTTCATTATGTTTCAGACAGCTGAAGTCCCCTGACAGCCGAGCTTTACTTGAAATAATTCTCACCATCGGTCCTTTTACATCAGCAGCCCGTGTCCTCCTCCATCACAGTGGAAACGCTCTCGCTCTCGTCATCTTGCTGTAATGATTGAGAGGTGTGTTGTCACACAGCAATCTGCGGATGAGAATCTGGAAAGCAAACAGGTGAGATGTGGCGCTCATACTCATAGACATCTGTCTCCAGAAGAGGCTCAACAGGTCACAGTGACCTGAAGTGTGAGCTAGAGTTTACATTAAAGTGTTTCAGCCAGACTATGAACTTTGAGACTGCAGCCAAATTCTCAGCTGTTGTTTGAGGGGGGGAAAAAAAAAAAAAAAAAAAGGCATCAGATGTCATGCACATACATTTATCTGCTGTGTTCAGGCCTGCTGCTTTTCTGCCCAGTTGACATGACAAGCATAGGATTATGGGATATTTAGTGAAGTTTATTTCCACTATGGATTTCTCAAAATTGCAAGTTTCTTACAATTCTGACTTTTTTCCTTAAATCTTTTTTCTCACAATTCTGACATTTTCTTCCTGCTAAATTCAGTTTAACCGACACTTTTCACAAATCTGTATTTACATCTTGCAATTTTGACTTTCTCACAGTATTCTGAGTTTAAAAACTTTTTTTTTTTTTTTTTACTTGATAAAGCTGAGGTTACATCTTAAAATTCTGACTTTTGAGTTTACATTTTTTTTCTCAGAATTTACATCTTGCAATTTCCATTTTTTTTCTTAGAATTTGGAGTTCTGGGAAAAAAGTATGAACTGTGAAATATAAACTTAAAATTGTGAGAAAGGGTTGCAATTACCATTCACCCCCTAAATTTAAAGCTAAAAATATTACATGATAATTGTTTTTTTTTATACACTCCAGAGCAATGAACAAAAATGAAATGTGGTTCGTTCTACTACAGAAGACCTAAACATTTAGCATAAACTTCAGTTATATAATATATGCATTGCAGCAAATTAGAAACTCATTGTTTTTTAAATAGTGCAACACTTTTAATTGTTTGTAAAGACAATATACAAAAAAACAGTGGGCATGCACTAAACCACCTATGACATTTTGTGTGTAACAATCATACAATATAGTATCTAATAGCAAACTGTAAGACAACAGCCATAAAAAAAAAAGAAAATTACCTTCTTAACTAAATGGTACTTATACACATTGGTCTATCTTAACTAGTATTTTCTTACCTCTTAGATGTCAACCATGTAAACTAACTGAAATTGAACTATATTGTACAGTATTTCAAGTGCTGTTATTTTGAAACCAGAAGTCATATTGGAAAAGCACAAAAACATCAACTGAGTGAATGCTGTCTAGGTGGTTTGTGTTCTTCCCACATAAACACGAGACATCAGCACATATAACACTGTGATTGTGGTCTTCGGCAGCAATTCATGTCACAAACGACTGTCAGATTGATTCTGCTATTTGTTCACCCACGAATAAACCAGGCAAGAGTGTTGGTGAATCATGAGATGTATGGAATTCATCTGACACTGATGAATGAACTACAGCACAAATCCTCCGCTCTCTCTGACGCACATCTTGGCATCAGCGAGACGCTGAAAGCGGATTTCTCCAGGAACAATAGCAGCGTGATGTGGGTTTGTGATACGGCTCATTGGAGCTGTAGGTCTGTAATGACTGGAAGTCGACACAAAGGCTCTGCACTGTTTGGTGGAGATGAGCTGATCTCAGTAATGAAGCGGATTGATAAGTGTGATTGGCAGGACTGCTCAGCTCTGATTACAGAAGAAAAGCAAAACTCCTGAGGACCTGAACTAGTTAACATAACTAACACTTTAGCTGTTTTCTAACCTGACAAAACTCATTAGGGTAAACATGGCTTCTGTGGTGGTTTACATATTTTATATGTATATATATGTATATATATATGTGTTTTGATTAGTATTTTTTAATGTCTATGCAGTTTTTATTAAGATTTAGTTCTTAGCTGAAGTAAAGATTTTTTATATTCACACATAACTAAAAAGAGTAATGTATACATTTTATATACACAATTTTACATTTTAAATGTAGATTGTATATTTCTTAGATGTATATTTTAATTAGATATTTACTCAATTTTTAGATGTATATTTATACTATATATATAGTATAGTACTTAATTATTTTTAAATTTTTATTTATATTCATTTTGAATGGGTTTGAAATGTTGTACATAGTATTTTCCATGTATTCCTTTCACTCATTCTACACAGAGACTAAACTTTAATCTTTTTCATTTTTTCGTGCAAATGTAAGTATTGTGACTAGCCTCTTTTTTTTTGCATACACCATATTTACTTTTAAATAATAAATACTACATTTAGCATGCTGAAAAATTTGGGCTTTACTCAATTTAGTTATGGTTCTGCAACACAGTATTTGACTTGACTTTAAATGGGAATTTCATGTTAAGAAATCACATTTGCAGCATGTATTTACTGTCAACAATTAAATTAAAGACTTATTAGGCAAAGATTATTTTCTTCAGATTAACACCTTGAGGAAAGCTGTTGAAGGAGGTCAAATCTCTCCTGTACCTGCGTGATGATTACATGAGGACTCATAACCTTCATACCCAACATATTTGGCAGTGTTTTGTGTTTCATGTGGCTCTGAATCCTGCCAGGAGGATTATTAGTAAATTCTTGCCATGTCTCAGCATCACATCAGCTCTAGATGATTACTCACATTGGGCTCAGAGTCAGCAGAAATATCAGCGTGTCTGTAGGTAATTAATCCAGATTTAATTATGTGGTACTGTACCTCAAGACTGCTGGAGGACGGCGGCTCAGAGCGCTTCAGCTTCTTCCCATCACACTGTGCCAAAGTAGATGAGCTTGTTAGTGTTAGTTAATATAGGAAACTGAGGTAACTGATATGATGGGGTTTAAAAGAGTCACTGTACAATGATTATTTATCTTTCAATCAACATGTTGATTAAGACTGGAACCTGGAGAGCTGCCATACTGTCAGTAGTCTGATGAAAGCATGACAAGCTAATGATGCAGTACTCTAAATAAATAAACATAATGGATAAAACAGAAGTCAAAATCTGTTTTTGTTTTAAAAGTTTAAAGCAATGTTTTTCTTAAATGCACATTTTCAGTGAGCTTATTGCAATGCATCCTGGTATTTCTTTCCAAATAACAATAAATGCAAACGCAACATTGTCTGATTTACTAACTATATCTGAGATGTTTCTCCCAAGATTCTTCTTTGTTAGAAAGTAATGTCTTAAAATGATTTATACACAGTATAAGTATTACACACTTATAATTTAATGAGGAATAGAAAATATAAATCACTTATAAAATAATGTATTTATATTAGCATTTTTAAAACACTAAAAAAATTTTATAAAAAAATATTTTTTTCTTTTTACTTTATAAATTGTAGCTTACATTTATTGTTTATATACCTATTTTTTAATTATACTGTAAAAATTACACATTTTTACAGTTTTAAAATAATTATTTTAGAAGTGATTTATATTGTAAAGCAATAAATTATATGTACAAATAATTTTACACACAGAAGTTAGTATACCTACGTGCAATATATAATTTTAAGACCAATGTCTAACAAAAATAAATATTTTTAATATTTTATTAAAATAATTTATACGTAATTTATATAAAATATAAATTTATGTATGTATATATGTATCTACATTTTTTTTATAATTCAAAATATTTCTGACATTTTTATTTATATTTTATATTAATTTCTTTTATTTTTAAAATATTGCCAAATAATACTTGCAGTGTGCCATGTTGTCTGATTTACCAGCTCTGTCTCAGATGGTTCTTATAAAAATCCTCTATGTCTGGGACAATATTGACATTACTTCTGCAACTCTATAGAAGACGTATATGATATTATTGGGAGAAACATCTGAGAAGTAGGAGATTTGAACAAAAGTCTCCATTAGCATTTCATTTCATTGTTGTCAATGAGAAACAAGTGAATTTAAAGCCATTTGACTTTTGTTTGGTATGGTATCTGTTTTTGCTTTGGTTTTTCCTTGCCATCAACTGATGACATTACTGTATTTCATGCGCTGTCGGCCCATGTGTATATATACACACTTTATAAATGTAAAATAATGTAAAATAATTGTAAAATAATTGTGTATATATATATATATATATCTCTCCAGTAAAAAACTTATGCTTCTTCATATATACATTTAAAAACTTAATATATATGTTGGAAACTCTAAACATCAAATAAAAATGCTTTACATTTAAAAAATGTTTAAAAAGTCAAAAATTGTTTTTTTATTTTATAATTTAGATTAATATTTTATACAGTAAAAAGCTTATGCTTCATCATATTTACATTTAAAAACTGTTTTAACTTGTCTATTTAAATTGTGCTAATTTTCAGTTTTTTTATCATTTAAAATGACTTCTTGTAAGGTGTTTTGCAAGAGTCAGAACATTTTAAGCAGACTGGGTTTATTTACCTTCCTGCAGCTGTAGAATCGGAGACGTCTACTGGAAACTGACTGATTCATTAGCATTTCTGTTTGCTCGGCTGTTTCTGGATGGCTAAAGCGGAGCGTTTGTTTGGGGAGAGAGGTCTCTGTCCTTCCTCTGCGGAGGATGAGATGAGTTTCCTGTTAAAACACAGAAGAAAACAAATGAGCTGTTAGCATTGGCTCAAACGACACAATATTGTTAGCGGCGGAAGGGAGAGCGGGTCATTATGTGTTTGTTTGTCGTCTGGACATGTGGAAGCGTCTGGAACACAGGCCTGATTACACTCACTGGAAACACATTCAGTATAACATCAACATAACACAGATGTCTTATATACACTACAGTTCAAATGGTTTCCACAAATATATGAAGTAGCGCAACTGTTTTCAACATTGATAATAATCAGAAATGTTTCTTGAGCAGCAAATCAGCATATTAGAATGATTTCTGAAGGATCATGTGACACTGGAGACTGGAGTAATGATGCTGAAAATTCAGTTTTGATCACAGAAATAAGTTATATTTTAAAATATATTCAACAAAAAACACTTATTTTAAACTAATATTTTATGATTTTTGTGATTTTTTTTTTTTTTTTTTTTTTTGCTGTTTTTACTGGATTTTTACTCAAATAAATGCAGTCTTGAATTTAAAAAATTGCTATATATATACACACACGTGCACACGTGTATATATTCAAGCTAGAAAAGTTATATATATATATATATATATATATATATATATACACACACACACACACATATATATATATACAGTGCCCTCCACTAATATTGGCACCCTTGGTAAATATGAGCAAAGGCGGCTGTGAAAATAAATCTGCATTGTTTATCCTTTTTATCTTTCAACCTATCATTGAAGTAAAACAATTGAAAGTGGAGGAAAAATCTCATTGTGAAATAAATGCTTTCTCTAGTTCATGTTGACCACAATTATTGGCATTCAATTATTGCAACGAGTTTTCTCCTGTAATGCCTGATGAGTTTGGAGAACACCTGATAAGAGATCAGAGACCATTTTCTTCATACAGAATCTCTCTAGATCCTTCATATTCACAGCTCCATGTTAGTACTACTTCTCTTCAGTTCACCCCACTCGTTTTCTGTGGGGTTCAGGTCAGAGGACAGGGACAGCCATGGTAAATATTCATTTTGTGCTCAGTGACCCATTTTTGTGTTTGTTTTGGATTGTTGTCCTGGTGGAAGATCCAAACACGGCCCATTATAAGATTTCTAACAGAGGCAGTCAGGTTTAGATTTTTTATCTGTTGGTATTTGATAGAATCCATGATGCCATGTGTCTAAACAAGATGTTCAGGACCTCCGGCAGAAAAACAGGCCCACAACATTAAAGATCCAGCAGTATATTTAACCGTGGACATGGGGTACTTTTTATCCCTGTTTGTACTAAACCCATCTGGTGGGTTTGCTGCCAAAAAGCTCTTTTTTTAGTTTCATCTGACCATAGAAGCCAGTGCCATTTGAAGTTCCAGTCGTGTCTGATAACTGAATATGCTGGAGTTTGTTTTTGGATGAGCTAGGAGAATTTTTCTTGAAACTATACCGATCAACATGTGGTGATGTAGGGGCTGTTTGATATTTTTTTAGGTTTTCTGACCCCAAGACTCAACTAATCTCTACAATTCTCCAGCTGTGATCCTTGGAGAGTCTTTAGCCACTCAAACTCTCCTCCTCACCGTGCATTAGGACGATATAGACACATGTCTTCTTCAAGGCAGATTTTTAACATTTTTAGTTGATTGGAACCTCTTAATTATTGCCCTGATGATGAAAATGGGGATTTTCAATGCTTTAACTATTTTCTTACAGCCACTTTCTAATTTGTGATGCTCAGCAATCTTGTTCTGCACATCAGAACTATATTCTTAGGTTTTACTCCTTGTGATGGATGATTAAGGGAAGCTGACATTTGTGTTCCTCATATTTATAATCCTGTGGAACAGAAGTCATGGCTGGACATTTTCATGCTCCTAATCACCCTGGTGTGCTAAAAATGTAAATATGAATGGGAATATACTTCAGAGATATTTTACTCATAAGGATTTCTAGGGGTGCCAATAATTGTGGCCAACATTCATTGGAGAAAAACATTTATTTCATCATGGGATTTTCTCCCCATTTTCAATTGTTTTACTTCAATGATAGGTTAGAATTTTGTGAATTTTTTGAGTGAAAGATCAAATGGATAAACAATGCAGATTTATTTTCACAGCCGCCTTTGCTCATATTTACCAAGGGTGCCAATATTAGTGGAGGGCACTGTATACACACACACACACACACACACACACACACATATATATATATAAACTTTTCTACCTTGAATAAAGATGTATCTATATTCAGCTTATTAAGACTTTGTTTACTTAAAAGCTGTTATATTTTTCAAAGCCTATTAAATGTTTAAAAATAATGTCGTTTAGACTGTAATGTTAAATGTCTACAATTAATGGCTAAAATTGAGGTTAAAATGCATTTAATAGAATCAGTAGCAGTATTGATATCAATGATACTGGCCTTCATTAATAATAGGCCAATGAAATTTATTATATAAATATATTATGTTAATATGCGATTAATGCGCAGAAACGTGCAATTAGAAACTAATGTCTTAAAATGATTTATAATACACACTTACAGATATACTAACTTATGTGGGTAAAATTATTATAGAATTTATTGCTTAATAGAAAAAATAATTACGTTACTTTAAGTGATTTATATCATTTTTAAAATATAAAAAATTATATATACATTTATATATAGTTTTTTACTTTATTTTTAAATTATATTTAGAATTATATACAGAATTGTAGAAAATTATATAAAATCACGAAAAAATGACATTTTTACAGTTCTAAAAACGAAGTTTTATATTTATATTTAAGATTTATATTTTCCATTTGATATAACTATATTATGTTACTATGTGATTATATATTTATATGTATGTACGTATGTATGTGTATGTATAAAAATGACAGAATTTTTATTTTATTTAATTATTTAATTTTTTGGGGGGGGGGGGGGCTCTATTCCTCTAATGTGATTACATTTACATTTTACATTTACAAATCAACAACAACTTCCAGTGCATTCATGGTTCATATTTCATCAGCATGTGAATTTCTGCACAGCTCTACAGCAGCTCTTACTGATCACAGTCCTGATCAAGACGAGCCTCATCCCATGATGCTCCAGGGGGACATTATTCCTACCATTAGTGTACTGTAAATTGCTTTGCATAAGTTATAACATTGCTAATATATTCTCTGTGCCTGCTTCCTATATGAAAATAGTTTTGTTGCTGTGGAAACAATAAATGCACACGCAGCTATACAATAACAAAGATGAATGGCTCAATCTTCAGTCCTCTTCTTATTTCTCATTTCACAGTGGAATTAATGCTTGGTTGGAATACAGTACCTTGTAATATCTTTCACCTGTGTCATGCTGTTTTATAAGCTTATGAGCATGAACAGATGATGAATGACACACAGCGATATGCAATAACTCTCCTGTGTTTACACAGATGAAACTCATCTATATGCTGCATTCAAGTGCTTGTCAGAAGATCCTACTTCCTTCTGAAGTTGTAATTATGAGTATGTCATATTGAAGCAATTTAATTTTTGGATTCTTGCTACTTGCAATGTGCTATAAATTGTCCAGTGCATGCTTTTTCTGCATGTAAAAATCTGCAATATGCAACAAATTGCTACAAACAAAACCTAAAACTAACAATTACAGCCAATGGCAAAGGATTTCAGAAAATGTATCGGCCATGAGACTGTATGTGCATTACCCCATTAAAAACAGGCAGAACATCTCTCATTTCTAATTTGATTAATTGATTGTTTGTTTTTCATTCATTCATTCATTCATTCAAATTATAACAATTAAACAAACCAATAAAGAAATATTACTATAATACTATTGAACTGCACATTTCACAATAATAATTTAAATGTATAAAATAATAATAATAATAATAATTAAACAAACCAATGAAGAAATTTCACTATAATACTAATGATCTGTAAATTATTTCACAATAAATTTACTTATTATTACAATATTTTATTTATTTATTACACAAATTTTTAAAATAAACTAAATTATTTACTAATAATTTTAATTTATATATAATAAGAATTATTATTATGATTATTATTATTTTATATAACGAGTACAATTACCATACTAATATTTATGTTTGATTTTTTTCTGTTTCTTTTTAAACGTTAAATAACATGATAAAATTTATTTTGCCACAATACCACAGAGAAACTTTTATTTTGAAAGGCTTTCCTTTTGTTGACAACAGACTTTTAAACCATTTGAAAGATGTTTAATTAAAAAAAAGTTATCAGCCAATTGGCGAGTAAAACTTTTACTTGCATTTGTTATTTTAGGCCCTGGCTACAGATATAAATGTATTTTTATGATTCAGATAGCATGTAAAAGAGGCATTATTCCACAATGTTTGTGTAAAACACTTAGATTCACAATGATTTGACAGCGAAATCAAACAAATGCCTATAAGCTGTGATGATCATCTCCTTAATGCTCATAATATATAGGAAACAAAAACACGGTGAAAAAAACAGGAATATGAATGTGCCGACGGGGAAGAGAAATGCTATGATGGGAAAAACATGAAGAAAACCCAGCAAGTGACCAGAGGAGAGATGAGAAACGGATGAATTGTAGCTGTTGAGTAATTAGCTGAAGCGCTAATGGACTTCTAATGGTTGTTTCTGTGTGGGCAGAACAACCAACACACATTTCCAATCTGTGAGGAGTCATTATCATGTCAATGATATGATTTTGATGATATGTTGTGGGATAATATTATTTGGTAATGATTGTTTTGGGTTTTAGATTTGGATTAATTCATCTAAATACATGCACAGTCAATGATAATTAATTCAACATTTAAACCACATAACACACCTATGGCAGTGTTTGCATGTGCAGAACTTATTGCCACAATGAAACTGTATGTGTATTATTTAAAAAAAAAAAAGGCAGAATAAATTAGGAAAACATTTCGATTTTGATTTTTTTTTTTTTTAATAGATAAACTAAAATAAATATCACTATAAATTATTTAACTGTATTTCATCATAATTTAAATTTATGTAATAAAAAAATTCATATATATAAATATATGTACACGCACACATACGAGTGTGATATTGCATTTATGCAACAGTTCGACAGCACAAGTGTGTAAATACATAAGAAACAACAACGGAGTGTCTTTAAAAGCCCTCTTTAGTGCAGAACTACTTTCTTCCTCAATGGATTCAAATCTAAAGTTGACAGTTTAACAGATGAGCCCAAGCCTCCTTCACTAATTCCAAAACGTCACTTTAGAACTATTAACGAAGGAACGTTGAGTTGCTTCATTAAAAGCTTGTTGTATTACTGTATTAAAAGCTCACTGTATTATGTCGAGTATTATGAGAGAGATTGACTGAGAGAGTGTGATTACCTGCATCTGATACAGTATTCCTTCTTCAGCTTAATCTCATATTCACAATAAAACATTAGTTTGAATGTCCCCTGAAGAAAGCGATATCTTTGTCGTACTATCCTTTCAGATGGTTAGGTTGATTTCCGATGACAGCACTGCTCAGTGCATCTGTTGTGCATTGTGTGCACTGTCTTAAAAACTGCTGTTGAAAGTACACATCTTTTTCAATATAAAAGTCTTTACTGCTGACTCGTAAACACAGTCTCTTGTCGCCATCTAATGGCGGAACAATGTAACTAAAATCATCATCACGAAAACACACTGTTTCCCAATACTAAATACTACTATTATTTATCTAAAATATTATTTTTTGAATAATAATATTTAATAAACAACAACAGCCATCATAAAAGTTGCTAGGCTATTCAGTCAAAAATACAAAGACAGTGCTCTGATATACAGCATTGAAGTTACATAAACATGATGAGATTTTGCCAAAACTATTTGCTCTGGAACAAATAATGGATTAATGAGACCAAAGACTGCCCATTACATTTACCCAAAACAAATTACATCTCATGTTTAACCTCTATAGAGACATCAGAGCCAGCAGCAAATTCCAGAAGTTCTGGCCGAAGTATGTCTGCTCTCTGTGGGTTCATGAGCACTGAACGGCCACTGGAGCTCACATCTCCAAAAACGCTGAAGCAAATTTTAAAATAGACATTATCTTTATTAACAAAGAGCATATCTGAAGTCCAAACAAGTACATTCTTGCCTAAAAAAACTCTTAAAACTACATTCTGTGAAACAAAAACATTATTATTTTTAAAATTATAGTGGATTTGGGCATCCGCCATGACATTCACTGCGAGAAATACGGCAAGCGGAGTGATACAAACAGTGAAAAGGTTGGAGTTATGATATCCCTTGAGTATCACACTCTTATCAGCCAATCAGATTCAAGGACCAAAAAGAACTGTTGTTTGTGTGTGTGTATATATATATATATATATATATATATATATAAAACACAACAGTGACATTACAATATTAATATTTATGGTATTTTTTTCCTTTGCGTTCAAACGTTAAACCATAGTGCTTTTATTTTGGCGGAAAACTGCAGGGAAACTTTTCTCTTTTGTTGACAGCTGATTTACTGCCATAATGTCAGGGTATTTTGGGTGGTTACCAAGGCAGTCGTTATGCTTTAGGCATGTTGCTATGCAGTTGCTAGGGAGATCTAGGTGGGATGGTTTTTAACACATTGCTATGCAGTTGCCAGGGTGTTGTGGGGAACAAATGGATGGCTATAACTTCTAGTCACATGGCAGAGTGCCACTTTTCGCAAACCTACATCCTTGCGATGCACCACTGTTTTAAAATCAATGATTCGCAGGGTTCTCAGATGTTGCATAACTTTAGCACATGAGTGCCTAATGACTCAGATTCTGCATTTCATTTATGCAGAACACAAAGCTTAAGCTTGCTTAAATCCTTAACACTGTTCTTCCACTGCCGTGTACGACTGTTTCCCTCAGGACACGCAAATCTAGTTATATCTGAAGTGTGTCAGTAGTTTCCCCACAATTTTCTTTACTGTCTGCAAGAAGATAAATGATTTCCAGAAAAGCCTGCCCTCCAGAAGATCTTTGATCCTAACACGGCCCCTCCAGAGGGACCTGCACAACATAACATTAAATCCTTCAAGTGTGCTCCGGCTCTCAATTCACAGCGGGAAAGTAAATCTGAATAAGAAGTGACATCTTTAAGCTTCATTATATTAGCACATGATCCCTCTTAAAGTCTCTAGTAGAGCGGTGAGTGTTTACAGTCTGTCTCCACTGCAGCATGTGTTGGAGATTTCCTGAGACTGTGGGCTAATTGTACTCGGGGTAAATAGGGCCTGCTGTTCGCTGCCACTGCACACGGGGTGAATCTGATAGATGATCGGAATCAATTCCAGCTTTGAAGGCAGTTCAGAAACCACCCGCTACCGCTCACACACACTGTGTTGGCATTTACCAGTGGGATATCAACTTCAAAAATACTGCTCTATTTAGGTTGGCTTGAGAAATCCGACATGCTAGCATGCTGGCAATGTGCCAAATCATGTTAAAAACATGTTAAAACATGCTAGCAATGTGTCGAATCGTGTTAGACACGTTAAAACATGCTAGCAATGCGTTAAATCATGTTAGACAAGTTACAACATGCTAGCAATGAAACATGTTAAAACATGCTAGCAATGTGCCAAATCATGTTATAAACATGTTAAAACATGCTAGCAATGAAACATGTTAAAATATGCTAGCAATGTGCCAAATCATGTTAGGAACACGTTAAAACATGCTTGCAACGTGCCAAATCATATTAGACACGTTACAACATGTTAGCAATGAAACGTTAAAACATGCTAGTAATATGCCAAATCATGTTAGAAATATGTTAAAACATGCTAGCAACATGCCAAATCATGTTATAAACATGTTAAAACATGCTAGCAATGTGCCAAATCATGTTAGACACGTTAAAACATGCTAGCAATGCACCAAATTGTGTTAGTAATAGGGGTGGGCGATAGAGCCTCAAAATTATATTACGATATTTCAAGAATATTTGTGATGATATTTATGACGATATACAAAAAAAAATATGGAACAACGTTTTATTGGTGATTGCAGCTGGCAGGCAGCAGCATTTATTAGTGCAAACACAATGAAGGGCATTTTCCATCCTTTTCCAGTAACTAATCCCTAGCAACTGCATAGCAACATGTAAACACAAGCAAATCACCCCCGCAACTACACAGCAACATGTTAATCCAATCAAAACACACTAGCAACTGCATAGCAACATGTTAAAATTGACCCTGAACACCCCAGCAACTGCAAAGAAATGTTAAAAAGCACTTTGAACACTCTAACAACTGCATAGCAATGTTAACACAATCAAAATGCCCCCGCAAGTGCACAGCAACATGTTACTCCAATCAAAACCACCTTAGCAACTCCATAGCAACATGTTAAAGACCACCCTTAACACCCAAACAACGGCAAAGAAATGTTAAAAACACACTAGCAACTGCACAGTAACATTAACACAAACACCTTAGCGACTGCATAGCAACATACCAAAAAAACACCTAGAACACCCTAGCAACTGCATAGTAACATTAACAAAATCAAACACCCTAAGCGACTGCATAGCAACATACCAGAAAACACCCAGAACACCCTAGCAACTGCATAGTAACAATAACAATCAAACACCTTAAGCGACTGCATAGCAACATACCAAAAAACACCCAGAACACCCTAGAAACTGCATAGCTACATGCCACAAACCACCCAGAACACCCTAACAACTGCATAGCATTGTGTTAAAAACCACCCAAGTACTCTAGCAACTCCATAGCACCCATGACCCCCTAGCATGTGCATAGCAACATGCATAAAACCACCCAGAGTGCCACAGTATCAGACAACAGCAATCCGCGCCTCCCTACAGGCGTGTGCAGTCATCACACGGTACAACAGCAGAACGCTTCATGACTCGCTGCTGAAACTGACACATCATCAGCAGTGTACTAATACCAGCACACTGACACAGATTGACGGATATAAATAGCTCTCAAGACGGGCATCCCTCCGTTTGGCTGGATGATGACGGTCTTTGTCTTTCTCTAGTGAGCATGTGCTCGACTGTTGATGACTGCAGCTGCTGGCGGCATTTCCAGGGAGAAATGGTGATTAATATATGGTGGCATTCCCTCAACTGATTGGCCCTGATTATGGGAAGAGAGGCAGGGTGAGCGGGTGGATGGGCGTCTGCCGATGAGCGAACACATTTGCTCCTGTTATCCTTTGAGATCAGCCGGAAATTAATACAAACCACATGGGTCACCCTGCTGTCACCTGACTTACACCCTAGCAACTGCATAGCAATGGGTTAACTCCCTAGCAACGGCATAGCAACATGCTAAAAATCAACTAGATCACCCTAGAAATCGGGGGTGAGATGATTGTAACGTCTTAATATTTGATAGTATAAGATAATAAATTCTTGATATATATTTTGACAACTGCAACAGGTTAGAAACCACCCAGAACACCCTAGCAACTGCATAGCAATGTGCTAAAAATCAACCAGAATGCCCTAGAAATGTGAAAACTGATTTCTGTATTCTTATCCCTGTTGAAAAAACCAGCATATGCTGGTTAGGTAGGTTTTGAAGCATGGATGCTGGTTTGAGCTGGTTTAAGCTAGTCCTTAGCTGGTCATGTGCTGGTCCTGACCAGCTTAGGACCAGCACATGACCAGCTAAGGACCAGCTTAAACCAGCTCAAAAAGCATCCAAGCTTCAAAACCTACCTAACCAGGTACCTAACCTTTGTTGCTATGTTGTTGCTATCGTGTTTTTAGAAAGTTGCAGTGCTGTTACTATGGTGTTCTGGGTGCTTTTAGAATGTTGCTATGTTGTTATGCTGTTGCTATGGTGTTTCTTGGTGCTTTTAGAATGTTGCTGTGCTGTTGCTATGGTGTTCTGGGTGCTTTTAGAATGTTGCTATGCTGTTGCTATCGTGTTTTTAGAATGTTGCTGTGCTGTTGCTACGGTGTTCTGAGTGTTTTTAGAATGCTGCTATACTGTTGCTATGGTGTTCTGGGTGCTTTTAGAATGTTGCTATGCTGTTCTGGGTGGTTTCAATCACAAAGTAATATTCCTTTTTTCCCAGATATTTACTGCATTCATAACCTGATTCCAAAATGCAGTTACTCCTTCAGAGGACAGCAGCATCAGTTAGAAGTGGTGTCAGAGTGACCTCTGCTGGCCTGGAGTTTAAAACAACAACACTTGAACCCATCCTACCGGGGTAAATTTCTGGCACAAAAACTGTAAATACAGACATTATGCTAATGTATTTCCACAGGAACCACACAGGAGCATTTGACTGTTGTCACAGTCTCAATGACTATTGATGGGTTAGGAAGAGAAATGTCATTGCATTGATTCAGGACAACCTGTGTTTGACCCAAAACACCAAAAATCATGCCTGTTGTAAACTGGGGAATGTAAGTATATGCCTTTCTTTGGTGATACAATGGTGCAGTGATGGTAACACCTTGGTATTTTAATGCATAACATGGTGAGAACTGATTTCCATATTCATATTCCATGATATTCTGCAAAGAAAATGTCCAAGTAGACTCTCACCTCACTGAAATATATTTCACGCTCACCGAGCAACTAATTTAGCACTGATTTACACACTGACCTCTCGTGATGTGATTGACACCACACTCTCTGTCTTAAATAGGAGAAATCCAATCATCTCAAAGAGCTCAGAAATGATGACTTGCTGACCTCTGTGGTCACTGCCTGTAAATATTCACACATGATGATTTGTGTATTGATTGCTGTTGGCTTTTGGAGCGTTGCATGATTTTATTTTGTGACATCATTTATCTACGGAGCGGCTCATAAATTGTGGGGGTCAAAGTGTCACCAGAATCTGTCAAGCATTTGTACATGTCTTTAAAAGGAAAAGGAAAGCCATTTTTGACACCGTCCATGTTCATGCATCAGCGTGATAAATACATGGCCATTGATGAATCTCACAAAACCTGTCCAGAACATCTCACAAGTTTAAAATGTTTGCATTAAAAAATTCAATTAGCAAAAAAAAAAAAAAAAAAAAAAGACATTTTAATGCAAAATTAGCAATTTTTTGTAATTTCTATTATTCTCAATAGTAATTTACTATAATACAGGTATTTTTAAATGGATTGCAGTATTTTTATTAATCAACATAAAGGCATTACAATAAATCATAATGTGTAACTGTTTTACAGTTTAAATATGATTGTTATGCAATGTTATTTTAGTATTATTTATTATTTGTTTTATTTTTAATTTTTGTTTACATTTCAGTAATTCTGTTTTGTGCTTTTGCTATTTTTATTAATTTTTGTTATCAGATATTCAAAAATTTCAAAGCAACATTTCTAATTTTAATTTTTTAAAGTTTATGTTTGTCAACTTTAAGTTTTTCCTCTAATATTTCAGGTTTATTCACATAAAAAAAAAAAAAAATTTTAAATGTAAAAAAAAAATTCTCTCAATAGTAATTCTCATTAGATTTACTGTAAAACACCTATTTTAAATTGGATCGCAATATCTTTTAATCATCATAAAAGGCATTACAATAAATCATAATATGTAACAACAATTTATGTAGTGTCATTTTTGTATTATTTATATTCTATTACAGTATTTATTAATATTTTGAATTAACTTTTAAATTTTGTGTACTTCAATTTTCAGTACTTCAACCTATTTTATTTAAAGACAACATTTTTTTAAGTTTAAGTTTCTAAAGCTTTCATGTTATGTTTATATTTTATTTTATTTCAGCTTTATTTCAACTAAAAATTTAAAATCTTAATTCTTAATTCTCTTTCTTAAGAGAAAAGTGCATTTATAACCAAAGACCTAATAGCTATTGCAACAACAGCTCTATGGAGTTTTCATTCAGTCATCCAACAGCTTTTTTGCTGCTGCTGTTCGTGCTTGAATGTTTCCTCTGATGAATAATTATTGATAAACCCTTGAGCTCAGAAGATTAGCATGAAGCTGTCGGGTGTGTTTCTAGCTCTGCTTTACTCTGGGCTTTGTGTGGCTCTGATAGAATCCAATTAGCTCCCTTTTATTTTTGTTGCCACACCAGCAACTCAGAAATGTGCAAAATGGTGCCCGAGGACACAGTCTCACCAGAAGCCCAAAATAATCCTCCCCCTGGAAACCCTGACAACGGAGATCTGCGGCCACCCGTCAAACCTGTCACAGCCCATCTGGGACCATTTTGAGCTCAGTGGGACGACTGCGCCACACGCCCTCATCTCGCCCTGTGTTCAGTGGATTGCTGCCAGAGTCGCTCCCATGTTGAGCTTCAACTCTCTCATGTTATCTGAGGTGCAAGAGAGAGAAATAAGAGCTAATTAAACCTAATGGTACAAACTTTAGAGTAAACATCAAATTGAAATTGACTATTATATATGCTTCTGCTCTTATTGTGCATGATTTGTCCAAACACTGCAAAAACACGCACAAAGCACACTAAATTTGGTTAGATTTGAGCTTAAAACAAAACAATTTGCCAGTGAGGTAATAAAAATAAATTTGATTTAAGATATACTGAAATATCTTCAATATATATTTCTTGCAATTTTGCTTCTTTTTTATCTTTTTATCTTATTTTACTTTTTAAAAAAAAGTAAAAATTTATATATATATATATATATATATATATATATATATA
>JAFVLL020042006.1:0-20830 GCA_021397915.2 Tor tambroides
AAAATATTTTGCATGTGTTGTTTCTACATATATTGGAAAACTTTTAGCACCCAGCCATATCAAAATTCAAGAATTGTGTTTTTTGATGCACCCTAGTGCACGTGCATGTGTGTGTAATTAGGCAGGGGGTGAAACGGAGAGAATGGGTGAACCATGTGTGTTTAGGACCCAGTGTGTGCTTTGACTTGTTTCCAATTAAGTCCTATTCCTGTCCAGAAAATGTCATTGTGACTGAAGATTTTCAGGCTTTGTGTGCTCGGAACTGCTTCCAGTCCTCAGTCATGAGTTTTGAATGACGCAAGTTCAAAGGTTCTGGCTCAGATATCATGTGCAGGACATCGGACTTATGGTAGAATAGGAGGTCAGGTGGATGAGGCCAGGTGAAGGCATTCTTCCCACCCAGCTGTTGCATGCAGCTCACTTCCAATTCTTCACCCACTACCTGGATGACCTGTCCCACAAAAGGCTTACTTTCATATCTGACCAGAATGAACTTGCCTTTCAGATCTCGCAGACAGTCGGTAGCAGTTGAGGGGACGTTCTCTGATAGGTTGTGGAAATCTACTGTAGATGGATCATAGCACTTGCAGATACCAGGTCTTGCACAGAAACATGAAATTGCCCTCCACTGAATTGCAGCTGGTTCTTCAGAGGTTACTTGATGCATTTTCAGTGTACCTTTCACAGCTGGGACATTTTTTGGGACAGATTCATCAAACTTTGCAATATCTTCCTCTGATATCCAGTAGTAATTGATGGTAGAGTCTTGATCTTTCAAGAATTTGTAAAGTTCCTCAGCTGTTTGCAAGTCGGTGCCTCTTTGGACTGCTGTATCTGCAATACGCTTTACAGCCCCACCTACTCCATCAGGAGCTCCATTCCCATGCGATTTCTCACTAAAGTTCCAAGTGACCCTTTTGAAGCCAGACAGAAAAGGCACTGTGCTGAGCAGATACAAGTTTTTCTTGTTTCTGTATTGGGTCACTGGTCCATCACTGATGATATGTAGAGTACTAGGCGGTGTGTTACATTTGCCTATGGCATCCCTCAATACAGGCTCCATGTGGGCCCACACAGCACATTCATCATGGCGGAGAGAGGCAGAGATAGTGGCATAGGAGAAGGATGATGAGGCCATATACACCACACAGGTGTGGCTTGTAACCTGCTTGCGGCTGCCACCGAAGTGGAAAGCCTGAATTTCACTGCTGAGCTTACAGCCATAGTTCTCAGAGAAGTCCACATGAATGCAGACTTCATCCTCACGTAGTGTTTCTTTCAGCTCTCTGAGTATTTTGGCTTGGTGTAGCCAGTTGAAATGGTGCTTAGCTAGAGAGTCCAGCTTCTTGTTAAGCAAAGCCAACAGATCTTCACACTTTCCGCTTTGTGTGACTTTTGCAAAGTTAGCAAAGTTTTTCTCTTTTTCAGATGTGACTACTCTGGACCACTGCTGCCATGTTATTTCAGTTTCCTCTAGAGGTCCTCCAAATTCAATCTCGTTGTAGCAGCACTTCGCACAGGTGCGATACATGCATTGCTTGCTGGTAGTATTGCATGCAATAACTGTTAGCAACTCTGAAATACTGTTTGTCAGAAGAATGCTTTTCTGGTGCAATTTGTCCACAAGCAGCTTGACATTTTCATGGTCTATGCAAGCACATGTATTTCTGTCAGTGTCTTTTGCTGGTGTTACATAAAAAGGGCAGTATCTCACGAATTGTCTATATGACAATTTCAGATGTCTCTTGACTGAAAGAGCTGCATGCACAGTACAATGCAACAGAGTGTGAAGCAGTATCCTCCTTTGCTTCTTGATTTTATTTTTCGTCACCGTGTCCTTTTTGCCTGATAACATGCGGCTGTTTTCATCCCTACAAAGAAAGCTGACCACTTCTTCTCTTCTCACTCTTGAGGTTTTCATTTTGTCTCTTAGTTTCTTTCCCCTAACAGTTTTCTGTTTTTTCTTTTGCCTCTCTAGTTTCCTCTGTATCTTTTGTGTCTTTTGTTTTGCTATTTGGAGATCCCTTTTAACTTTGCGAAGTTCAGACCTCAGCCTTTCCCTCTCTTTGAACAGTGAGCTATAGGATTTATTCTTTCTTTCATTTTCTTTCCTTGTAGGGGTTGAGGATGCTTGCGGACTCTCTAAATTTGGCTGCTCATAGTCATGATCATCAAGGTGATTATGCATGGGCTCAGGATTGTCAAGATGCTGAATTTGCTCATTTGCTGATGTGTTCATAGATGGTGGAGTTAAGTTGAGAACATCATCAAGCACCCTTTTGTTTTTTTCTGTAGTTTCTCTGGTACTCTCTCCACTTTTCCCTCATCTTCTCCTGCTTTGTTTTGGAAATCTTGACTACTGGAATATGCTTCGTGTTTCCCTCTCTTTTTCTCTTTTGATAACTACAAATACAATAGAAAAATCAAAACAATTAGCCTACAGAGCTTCTAAAAACAATTATATCCTTTTATTACCTCCTCACCCTGTGATTTCCACTGGCTAACCTTTCAGAACACCTAAATCACTGCATCACTCTGACTTTAACCTGACATTCTTACAGTCTTTCACAGGGTGTGTCTGTCTGTCTCTCTCTCTCTCTCTCTCTCTGTGTGTGTGTGTGTGTGTAAACTACCTTTCACGTCTTTTGGCAAGGTAATTGGCCCTTGCAACAGGATCAGCATTCACTTGTGCTCTATGACGAGCCACTTTTTCCTTGCTTGAAAGTGCCATCTATAGGGGAAAAGGGGCTCTGTTATATCATATTAATTATAAAATATCAGAAATTGAATTAATTGTATTTTACAAATTGTAATCTTTGGTTAACATTTCTTTTATCGCTGAATGTATGTTCAAATATAGACACCCACTTCATTCTGCTACATTATTAAATAATGCATGTATATTACATTATATGATTATATTACATTATATTAAGTGAATTGAATAGAAATATGCATTAAAGCTAAATATTTCAAAAACACTCATGTTGTGTAACATAATTATTTTATCCTAGGCCTACAGAGCTTTAATATTAAAGTTGTGGATAAAGCACCACTTTCTCAAAAATAAAATAAAAAATACAACATTGAACACTTGAAAATAGTTTAGTTTATATTGCATCTTTAATCAGCATCATGAACTAGTGATATTTGACTAAATTGGCCCCTAACAGAAAGTCTTGTAATAGGAGTCAAATGGTGTAACCAGTTACACCATTTGACATTTCAATTTAAAATCAATTTTGACAGGCATTATCATGAACACCTATGTAAGCACATGGCCTTGGTGGGAATATTTCAAATGTATTCCTGGGGTCTTACCACTTGACATGTATACCTAAGAATACCTGACCATACCCTAAAAATGTCAAATTATCTCACATTTTAAAGAGAGTTACTAACCTTTGCATGCAGCAGTTAGTCTCATCAGGGATCCTTCTCTGTGATACAATTTCCTGTCACATGGTCTTCTGCACAATATTAATAAAATGGCTCCTTGAATGGTGGTTACACCACCTTGACGCTTCAGAAATTTTACTGATGTCACATAATTCCCCTAATTGATTATAATATTCAGAACAATGGTGCTCCATTTACCTTTATTTATTATTAAATAGGTCTAATCTACGGTTATGCCAAACTAGCTGATCTGGTGTTTTATTGAGAATTTCACCTTTTTTAAACAAGATCAATTATTTTGTACAAAGTTTTTATGGTTACACCACATTGACATTTTTGCAAATATCCCCCAAATATTCTCTCAAAATGATAGAAATTTTAGACTTGGTCCTCAAAAAAGAGAATGTATGCAAGTAATTTGCAAATTTATTTTTAAATTTTATCCCTTTTAAATTTAATTAAACCAAATGGACACAAAAAAAGGAGCATCACGTCATTGACCCCTATTCTCTTTAATTTTTTAATTGTATTAGATTGTCAGAATTGACAAATTAATTATGATAATAATAATTCATCTTGTGTTGTTCGGACATTAGTGACACAAAACTTTTAACTTTTCTGACTACATCAAAGTGTACGTAATCATGGGGTTCTGATCACAGTATTTACACCTGTAATTAATTTATGCAATTACATTAATAAATATAGCTGCAATCAATTAAGGGGCCAAGCACAATCATAGGCAAAATTAGGAGCAAAGCATGGCATGGAGTGGCAGACCAACTGCAACAATGAGTAATTAAAGCCATATTTGTGTGATTTTAGTCAAAATAGCTGAAAAAAACATAAATACAACCTCTAGTAATATGATTTAATGAGATATAACTTTTGACTAATAGGTGGCACTGTTATCAAATCAATGTGGTGTGTTCTGTGTGAGGTGACAATAGCACACAAAGTTTGGTGTCAATATGTCAAAGCTTTGCAAAGATTCAGCCTCAGACGTAGTCTGGCGTGATGTCTCAAATTTGTTGCGTTGCTATACAAAAACAGTTTTGTCTATCAACATGAAATCCATAACATTTTGTCAGCACTGTATTTACAGTTTACATTTTGTAAACTGTATTTTAGGCACAGCATTAACATTGTGCATTTTCATTAGGAGTCATGAGCAACACCTCTAATGAGGAAGGGTTTGTCTGGATCAAACTCCCACAGAACCCATCATTCTTTTTTCTTGATCAGAAAGATTGGAATATAATTTAAAAAAGAGGATTCAAAGGACTACAGTGGACTTACATCATTGCCAAAGGACTAAGGTCAATACATCCATATTGCTCATTTGCATTTAAAAGACACAGACTGAAGGTCTTAGAATCCAAACAATCAAGCCCCGAGTTTTGGTGTCTTGGCTATTGCAGATTTGAGGATTGCCCAGTCACTGTTGTTGTGACTGTGGATAGTGAGGACGACTTAAAAGGAACAGTGGAGTTTCAAGGTGCATTCACAATCGCACTGAACTGAAGAGACGACCAGTGAGGGCAGATGACAGACACATAATAGGCTAAGATCTACAAAAGCAATTGCCACGAGCCGTGTATCGTGAGAAACTAACTGAGATAAAAGAAGACGTAATGGAATCTGGCTGTAGAGATAAGGCTCCTACTCCCAATGTACTAAAAAACATTTCATGGGAAGTGCGACAGCAAAGTCGTCAGTGTGATACACCTTTAAGTGACGGTACAATTTAACGTTTAAAGGAGTTTATCTATGAGTTCATCTAACACCATGCAACGTTCACTAGAATTGCGACTGTTATTGTGTTGTACAATATAAATTAGGGGGGAACCAAAGAAAGCGGAACCAAAGTGCGGGTATTGTTGCACCGCGCCGCCTAAGGGACGGACGTCTTCCTCTTCTCTCATATTGAGATTTGGAAATGAAGATGGCGGTTCGCTCTTTCTCTAACTGAGTATGATTTTGTGTTCCAGGTTCGTACCCTGTGAAAAAAAAGGAAAAAAAGATCATACGAACTGTTTCCTCCTGAAGTGTATTGAAACTGTGATGGACTGTTTGACGTGTGAAACCGAGTTAGAGAGCCGCGTTTATAATCGCGGGAGAAAGCATGTGTAAACAATGGCGCTAGCGGCTGTATAACACGTGGGTATTGTAACTGAATGTGTAAATTGGTGCATTGAGGTCCTCACTCCCTAGAAATGTTTTATTTCGTGTTTTAAGGTATCCTGACAGGTTATAAAATATTGTAAATGTTAAGAAAAGAGAGTTATTACTAAAGTTACAGAAGCAATGGCTGTCTGTGTCTGACAGTGTATTATAATTTGAACAGTTTTCCCTATGTGTAATATTCATGTTGCGACTTTAAAGTCATTTGTAAGTTTGTATACAGCCAAAGAGGGTTTGTGATTCATATTATTTCATTAGTAACTAAGTTTAAAAGAAAACTAGTTATATAAACATATATAAATAACTGTATAGCTTAAAATATGATCTATCCTTGGGATGTTGTTGCACTTTAAAAAAAGAAAAGAGTGATGTTTATTTATCCAGAGACATAATTATTTTGTGACTATGAGTGTGGAATGTCGCCCGCTGATATGTGAAGAGTAAAGAGAAAAAAAACCTTTATTGAGGTGCTTAAATTGAAATTGCACTGAAACTGAAACATATTTACACAAAGGGAATGTTATTGTTTTATACTATAATTTGATACATTTGTAATAAAGAGATATTGAGATTTGGAAATGAAGATGGCGGTTCGCTCATTCTCTAACTGAGTATGATTTTGTGTTCCAGGGTGACATCGAGGGTTGAGAGTAGTGAACCCCAGTCAGCATCTTTTTGTTACTCCAGTTACTCAACTTGAAACTCGTAACAAACTGTGGGGGCTCGTCCGGGATCTCTCCTCATCACAACCACAGGGGGAGCAGATCCAGAGATATTAGAACCACGCGACTAAGGTGAGAGGACGTTGCTGCAGGCCAGGAGTCAACCCGTGGGTGTCCGAGGAGGGGGACCAAAGAGAAAAAAAGGATCTCAACCTCGCTTAGGAGCCGCACTGCTGATCCAGAGGCCAGCGCACGCTACTTTCCTGAGGGCCACACGCTGATCCTGTGGTCATCGCACACCAGCATCAGGGCATCACACTGTGATCGGGAGGTCGACACGCACACACTCACAGGCCACTTAAGTCACTACACCGCTGATTTACTGAACTCACAAACCACAAGGGGACATCAGGATTATACATCATGTCAGTAACTCGTAAAGAATTAGTATGGGGCATCAAGAAACAACTATTCAGACTCTCAAGCAACGACATCTATCAGGTTGCAAAAGACATTGCAACTAACAGTCAACATGAAGAAGAGCTGAATGCGAATGATGAAGAAGGCTGCATGGAGTATGTAGTCTCCTACATGCAATCTGACACCTTACTAGGACTTGAGGATGAGGGTATGGGTCAGTTGTTGGTTTTAAATGATTTGATAGGTAGAGTAATTAATGCTGATGATCCTGTTAATTTTCCAGTGAGTACATTGAGTGATGGTAGCACACACGTTACACCTAGTCAGAGTCCATCCACTACAATCCCAAACCCTACATCACAACCTCATTCTCACCCTAACAGTACAGTTATGCAAACACAACCCCACTCTAACCCTCATACAAATACAACAACACAGTTCTTAGAAGAACTGAGACAAGTGTATGAAGAGCTGGGTGAGAAACTGCGATGACGTGAATTTACAGAAACCCCTTCACCCACAACTTACCTCCACCAGGGTGAGTCAGAGCTACACCGTATGCCACAGATGATCTCAGAGAGACCCGTAATACTGAAGGACCTGTCCTACCTGCAACGCAGAGACTTCAAAGTTCATGGTGGTCAGGTTGGGGATCAGAACTCTGATTTAAATTACAACAATATCAGCAAACAAATCGACGAGGGAGTGAAAGAGGGCTTTGCAGAAGCAGAAGTGGTGAGAGGGGTGTTGAGGATCATCAAACCGGGGGCTTTTAAAGATATGCTCATAAACAAAGATTCAATTACAGTATCTGAACTCAAAGGCTTCCTCAGGTCTCACCTCGGAGAGAAAGCAACGACTGAGATGTTCCAGGAACTGATGTGCGCCCGACAATCAGACCAAGAACCACCACAGCAGTTTCTCTACCGCATGATTGGGCTTAAGCAGAAAATCCTTTTCCAGTCCCGACAGGCCAGTGCAGACATTTCATATGACCCCAAGACCATCCAGGAGGTGTTCCTCCATACTATCTATCAGGGTCTGGGGACAAAACATGCTGACCTACGACAGAGACTGAGACCTCTAATCTCAAACAGTCAAGTCACAGATGAGGAAATCTTGCGCCAGGTCATGAAAATAATGAGTGACGAGAATGAGCACCAGCGCAGACTGGGCCAACCCCCCCGACAAAAGGTAACACAAGCACACAGCGCCAAGGTTGAGACGAGAGACCATAACAACAACAACAAGTCACGGGATACACCATCAAACAATGAAAATCTCCAGACAATACAACAACTCACTTCTCAGGTAGAGACCCTGACACACATGGTGGCTTCTGTGATTGAGCAGCGGGCAGAAAATCCTCGGGTGTCTTACCCTCCTTCTCAGCCAACCTCTAGCAGACCTGCACAAGCACAGTTGGGACAACCTGCAGTTCAGGTGAGAGGAAGGACAGCTCGTTGTCCGAAATGTACGGAACAGAATGCACAGGAGTGTAACCATTGCTTCGTGTGTGGGGAGGCAGGACACAGAGCAGTGGGATGTCTGCAACGAGTCAGGGTACAGGGAAACGGGGCTCGGTCTTTGTGGAGGGACGCCCAGGGACCGGTGAGCAGCTTCAGTCCCAAACAGTAACAAATAACAAACAAATAACAAGACACCGCAAGCAAAACAAACAGCAAAGTTCACATGTACTGACCAGCCAGAATAACATCGCCTGCAAAGCACCCCTAATTGGGAAGAAAAGTCTGCTGAAATGTTTGATCGGCGTGTACCCAACTACAGTCTTGTTTGATTCAGGCTCGCAGGTGAGCATAATTGACCAACAATGGACGGACACTCACATTCTTACTCATATGCTGAGACCTCTTTCTGAGCTATTAGAGAAAGAACTTGGCGTCTATGCAGTCACTGGTCATGCTGTCCCCTACACTGGATGGGTGGAGCTCACTGTCAATCTTGCCGGGAATGAAGACCCGAATCTCACCATACAGGCCCCTTTCCTAGTCAGCCCGCTGCCACTGCCCCAGCCCCTTCTAGGAGCCAATGTACTCCAGGAGATCGTCAGAAGGAAAGAGTCCTCGGGTGATGCAGTTGCAACGGTTGTCAGCCTTCTCCGCAGTGCCTTTGGAATAGAGGAGGAACAGGTGGAGGCCATTGTGAATTTCATCCAGGTGCCTCCAAGGACATACTGTGATCCAGTCACCATAAGAGTGGGCCAAGACCATACCATCATTCCCCCTGGCAGGACAGCTTATGTATGGTGTAGGGTACCCCCAAACTTTGATGTCTCTAACCCCACTGTTCTATACGAACCGATGGAGGAAAGCGTTGTCTTAGGGCAGTTGAGTGTAGGAGAAGGTCTCTTGGAAATCAATAACACCCGACGGCCTTATGTTAAGGTGCCCATCTCCAATCACTCAAAGCATGAGGTCACCCTGCCGAGGAGAACCTCTCTGGGAACCATCCAACATGTTATCAAGGTAATTGAGACCAATACACCAGAGTCACATCAGGCTGATCCCACACCAAGAAGGATGACATCAGTTGAGGTTAAGTCCGTCGCTTCTCCCAGCACCTCTCGACCCGAGTCCTGGCTTCCTCCTGTTGATATCAGTCACCTCAGCCCTGAATAACAACAGGCGGTAAAGGAAGTGCTCTACGAGGAATGTGGAGCATTCGCCCGCGACAGTGACGACATAGGGTGCATCCCCTCCCTACAGATGGAGATCAGGACTAAGGATGACATCCCAGTTCAGAGGGCCTATGCATCCATCCCAAAACCACTCTACAGGGAAGTTAAGGAGTACATCCAGGAGCTGTTGGTCAAGGGGTGGATCGTGAAGTCCCAGTCGCCTTATTCAGCTCCTGTCATCTGCGCAAGAAAGAAAGATGGGTCCTTACGCCTGTGTGTCGACTACCGGCTCCTCAACAACAAAACCGTGCCGGACCGTCACCCTCTTCCTAGAATTCAGGACCTCACTGACTCCCTGGGAGGATACGCCTGGTTTTCGATCCTCGATCAGGGGAAAGCCTACCATCAAGGCTTTATGGCCGAAGGATCAAGGTACCTGACTGCATTCATCACCCCGTGGGGGCTCTACGAGTGGGTCCGAATACCCTTTGGGCTATCTAACGCCCCAGCTGCTTTTCAGAGGAGCATGGAAAGTATGCTGGACACGCTGAGAGATGAATGCTGCATCCCTTACCTCGACGACGTGTTGTGCTTCTCCAGGTCCTTTGATGAGCATGTGCAGGTGCTACGCAGAGTTCTCCAAGCCTTGCAACACCATGGGGTAAAGCTGAAGCCGGAGAAGTGCGAACTCTTCCGCAAGGAGGTCCGGTACGTCGGCCGGTTGGTGTCAGCAGAAGGGGTAAAAATGGACCCCAAAGACCTTGAAGCAGTGCGGGCACTGAAAGACAAGACGCCACAGACAGTTGGGGACATCAGGCAGTTGCTTGGGTTCCTGAGCTATTATCGAACATACGTGCAGGACTTCTCACGCATAGCCAAGCCCCTTTACGACCTGCTCCAGTTGAAGCCCAGCACCTCTCCAGCCAAACCGCCATGAGGAAAAACGAGATGCAATCAGCAGTCCTCCCGTACTCCGGTAGAATGGAATATACAACACCAACAGATACTTGAACAGCTTGTTGACCGGCTGACCAAACCCCCAGTGCTGGCGTATCCCGATTTCGACCGCCCCTTCACACTACACACAGATGCCTCCCAAAAAGGTCTCGGCGCAGTTCTTTATCAGAGCCAGGATGGGAAGATGAGGGTGATTGGATACGGGTCACGCACACTAACATCAGTGGAACAAAATTATCACCTACACAGCGGAAAGTTTGAATTTCTCACGTTGAAGTGGGCGATATGTGAGAAGTTCCGTGACTACTTATTCTACGCCCCGCATTTCACAGTCTTCACGGACAATAATCCCCTCACATACATTCTGAGTACTGCCAAACTCAACGCAGTGGGTCACCGGTGGGTGGGGCAGTTGGCCGATTTCCAGTTCGACATCAAATACCGGCCAGGCAAAACTAACATCGATGCTGACACCTTATCACGCTGCCCCCTGGACATCGACACATTCATGGCTGGGTGTTCGGAAGAGTTATCGGAGGAGGCAGTATGTGCTGTATGGGAAGGGAGCCGGAGGGCACAAGAAGGAGATGTGGCCTGGGTGGCAGCCCTCAATTTAGCATCCCACAGCCAAACTCAAGTTGAGCCTCTGTCGGAAGTCAGTCATGATGAGCTTGTGAGGGAACAAAGAAAAGACCCCGCTATTGGGAAAGTTATGGCGTTGAAGGAAAACGACACACCACTAACAGAGGATGACAAAGAGAGAATGGACACACACGCAAGGAGGCTGTTAAGAGAGTGGAGCAGATTATACATAGAGAATGACCTTCTCTACAGGAAGAGGGCAGGTTGACAACAACTGGTCCTGCCCGTCACCTACAAACGAACAGTACTCACCCAGCTGCATAACAACATGTGCCATGTTGGTGTTGAAAAAGTTCTGAACTTAGCGAGGGAGCGATTCTACTGGCCTTTCATGAAAAGAGAGATAGAGGAGTATGTGACTAGGAAGTGCTCGTGCATCAAACAGAAGAAGCCAGTCACACATGAAAGAGCACCTATGGGAAGTATTACATCGAATTCGCCCCTTGAGCTGGTGTGCATCGATTTCCTTCACCTGGAAGCCTGCAGAGGTGGATACGAGTATATCCTGGTAGTGGTTGATCACTTCACCAGATTCGCGCAAGCCTACCCCACGAGGAACAAGGCTGGTAAGACGGCTGCTGACAGGCTTTTCAATGATTTCATCCCCAGATTTGGATACCCGGCCAAACTACACCACGACCAGGGTCGAGAGTTTGAGAATGAACTCTTCAGAACTCTCAGGCAATTAGCTGGTGTCGCCCACTCGAGAACCTCTCCGTATCACCCCCAGGGCAATCCTGCAGAAAGATTAAACCGCACGTTGTTGCAGATGCTCCGCACCTTGGGAGAGAAAGAGAAGGAGAACTGGAAAGACCATCTGCCTCATGTACTCCAGGCATATAATTGTACAAGGCACGAGGCCACAGGTTTCTCCCCATACTATTTGCTGTATGGCCGACATCCTCGTCTACCAGTGGACATCCTCTTCGGCCTCATAACAGATGAGGGAGCTGAAACTAATGGACCAAAAGGATATGCTGAGAGATGGGCAGGAAAAATGGTGGAGGCATACAGAATAGCAGACGCAAACAGCCGACAGTCAAGCTCCAAAGGGAAGACATACTACGATAAACGGAGCAGAGGTGTGGTTCTTCAGCCTGGGGACAGAGTCCTGGTACGCAACCTGAGTGAACGAGGGGGCCCTGGGAAGCTTAGACCGTACTGGGAGCAGAATATCTACATTGTTAGAGAACAGGTTGGAGATAATCCTGTCTACAAAGTAAGCCCGGAGGCGGGAGGCCGACCAGTTCGCACTCTACACAGGAACCTCCTGTTGCAAGTCAACGACCTACCTGTAGAGCCACCTCAGAACCCGGCGACCAACATAGCTGAGTCACAAAAGAGAAAGAAGAGAGTTTCAGACAGCCCGAAACCTACGCATGCGACACAGGACCCAGATATAAGTGACTCTGAGGAAGAGGAAGGTGTGCCTCGATACTGGTTGCGAATACCGATGGAGAAGCCAAGAGCTGGAAGTTACATACCTGTACCGCATGTTACTCCCGGCTGCCAAAACAGATCTGAACAGAATGAGACCCACCTGGGAGAAATGATTCATGCAGAACCTGAACAGGACAGGGAGAGTGTGAGAGACGAGGAAAAGGGGAAATCCAGTGACGATGAACATGGCATGGAGCAGCTTCAACCTGCAACGGTTCAAGAGGAACTGTATGCTGTCCATCAAGAGAACAATGTCTCCACACCACAACCTGAACATCAGGTCCCACTGAGACAGTCCACGAGAGGGAGACGGCCAAAATATGTGTTTACTTACCCATCCCTGGGTCAACCCGCTTATCACCCGCGGCCCACTGTGAGTGCAGTTGAAATCCAGCCAGTACAATGTGCTTACCAGTGTCTCAGTGCACCATACCTCCACCACTTCCAACCCCCGTCCATCCCCCCATACCCTTACCTACCTGTAGTGTACCCAGCTCACTGTGGATGAGGAGCCATGAAAGATAATCACATACATACATTCACAATCACATACATTCCATACTCAGATGAGATCTGGCACACACACCTTATAGGATATACAGGATACACTAATTGAGAGTTGAAATGGGTTGTGTAAGAAAAAAAAAAGTGTGAATGTTCAGAGTGAAATTGTTCAGAATATCTTGTGTCAGGAGCCACTTTTATTTGTTGGGGAGTGTGTGATACACCTTTAAGTGACGGTCATGCTTCACCCAAAAGGTGTTTTGCTTTGGTCATCAAGGAGCATAGAAATTTATCAAGAGCGATGTCAGGAGGACATTGTTTATCTGGATGCTACAGGCAGCATCATAAAGAAAGAGAAGGGCTCTCCTCCTTTCTAAGTCTATGAGCTGGTCGTCAGGGATCCTCAAAAAAACTCATCTCCCTCACCAGTTGCAACCTACTTAACCTGTGACCACACCACAGCCTCTGTGACATACTTCCTTGAGGCTTTTCAGACCGATGTTGCAAGGTGGTTTGGACGGAAAGGGATGCGGTCACCAATCATGCTTCTATGTGATGGCTCTATGGTACTAATGCAGGCAATTTGTTTGTCATTTGCAAAGAAAAATCTGCACAATACCATTAACCATTACTATAACATTGCCTGTGGAAAAAGTCTCAAGGAAGATTTTGAGGTGCCCGTTCTTCATAGATGCCTCAGTCATGTTATAAAGAATGCCAAGGAGATGTGTAGGAAACAGTAAGCATAAACTATTTTCTCCTTCTACATTTTAGTTGCATACATTAAGCATACATTAAGTAACACAATACTGTGAGTGAAATGACTTTTATAGAATTATACTGCTTACATAGGTCTAATGTGATAACTGTTATAACTTTTATTGTGCAAGAGAGAAAGACACATAACTCAACAGTCTTTAACAAACTGTCCCAACATAATATTTTATTTCTACTTAAAATGAATAACTTGTAACTGTGAAAATTTTATATTCTTTTTCTATTCCCCAGTGCGCCAAACCACTACCATCTTGCCATGCATACCTTTGGTGCCCTCACAACTGCAAGCACTTTGCAAGAACTTGATGATATGGTACAAAGTGCTGCAGTTTTTTTCTCAAGCCCTTGCAGTGGGCAAAATGTTGAGAAACATTTCAAGAACCTGCAGTTGTGGCTGCAGAAAACAAAAATAGATTTGGATGTAACTGCTCCAAAGGCAAAAGAGGAACAACGGAGGACTTAAAGGTAAATGTCAAATCTGATTTTATCATAACTGTATTATTATAACTTTTGTTTACATTTACAAAAAAAAAAAAAAATTAAACTGTGCTAAAATATGATTTAAAATTTAAATTAATGTTACTATCAAGATATATTACTGAAGTACTGTAATGTTGAAGTAAATATTAGTTACATTTTTCAAATTACTACTCAATTATACTACTCATTACACTAGCATTACATGCTAACAACACCAATAGAACAACATAATAATAAGCCTTTGTCAAAATGAACAAGGAAATGTAAAATTCTATTTGTGACCCAGGGGGCATATTACAGAAAGTTTCATATCTTAGGTCTAAACTTAAGATATGATGTGTTAAATTAGGATTTTTTGCAAATTCGTATTACAGAAGCAAATCTTAACCTGATTTGGGATTCTTATCCTATCTTACAAAATCGTATCTTATCTCTAGTTAGGAAATATTAAATGACATAATCAAGCTCGACAGTCCACTCTCAGGTCTGTTACCAAGCAACCAACACTGCTGATGAGGTAAACAAAATAATAGAAGCTACTTCACTTTGAAAATCACCTTTTGCAAAAAAAACGTAAGGCATTAGTCACTTGCACTACAACCAGTAATGCTCCGTGACAATTTTGTTGGTCTCTATAATGCTGGTTGCAGTTCTTGTGCTAACTGTAATATGTTGTGTGGCAGTCTGTAATTACCAAAATATAACACATCTTCAGGGTTCTCCAAGATTCTTTCTACCATTAAACATCTTCGTTCTTCATTTTCAACTATTAATAAATGTAATACCATTGTCGGACATCACAGCTGTAAGCGTTTTTTTCCGTTAGCTTTCAAATAATTTTGAAGTTAGGACAGCTGTGGGGTTGTCCTAAAGTTAAAGTTAGGGTTTTTTTGTGAAGTTAGGAGGTTTCTGTAATACCCCTTTCCTATCTGTAGTTAAGATAAGATAACGCACTTAGGAAATGCTGTTCTGGAATAGCTTTTGTCCTAAATGTGGTCCTAACTGAAATTACCATGGTTACCAAACAGATAAGATAAGATTTTAAAATTAGGATCTTTCTGTAATACGCCCCCTGGACCACAAAACCAGTCTTAAGTCGCTGGGGCATATTTTTAACAACTGCCAAAAATACATTGTATGGGTCAAAATTATCCATTTTTCTTTTGTGCCAAAAATCATTAGGAAATTAATTAAAGATCATGTTCCATGAAGATATTTAGTGAATTTCCTTCCGTAAATATATCAAAACTTCATTTTTGATCAATAATATGCATAGCTAAGAACTTCACTTGGACAACTTTAAAGGTGATTTTCTCAATATTTTGATTTTTTTTCACCCTCAGATTCCAGATTTTCAAATAGTTGTATCTCGGCCATATATTGTCCGATCCTAACAAACCATACATCAATGGAAAGCTCATAATGTAGAATGCAGAAATCTCAATTTCGAAAAATTGACACTTATGACTGGTTTTGTGATTCATTTATGAAGAAAAATGTTGCTGCATGTGCAAACTATTCATTATCAGTTTTGGATATACATTGGCCTTTCTCTGTATAGTCTCATAGCAATTAAATAAAATCTGTACTGGAAGGAATCAACAAATTTCAAAAACGATACAAGAAGATTATTTCCCAGGCCCCAGTTGACAAGGAAGGTGAACCCAACGTGTACTACTGCAAAGGACTTGTGGATCACCTTAAAAAGTGTCTTCTTCCTTTTGCTGGGTTGTGGACAGAGATAATACTAGGTTAGTCATATTTACGAAACACAGGGCTGCCAACTTTTGAGTTTAACTTGGAGTGAGAATTCCCACAGCGGGTGGGGAGGGATATAATTTTTTAATACAAAAAATTAAAAATAAAACACTACTACTACTACTACTACTAATAATAAAACACCTGTCTGCAGAGTTTTGTCTGACATCTGGACATTGTCATACTGTGTTATTATCATAAAATCATGTAAAATAACTGTTGCAGTGCTGCAAAACTATTAACTTTTTACCAATGTACAGTGAAGATTTACTAGTCATTAGCTACTTTTATAAATAATTGCAACACGAAAATTCAAATATTTTTCTATTAACCTAGTCTGCATTGTTTGAACATCTGTTTTGAGAAATTAATTTTTCTCCCATTTGAAAATGAATCCCGCATTCATGAGGGATTTATGTCACTCCTGAAACTTTGCTGCTTGTATAGCGTATACGGCCATTAGCAGCATGAAAAACAAACAAACTTTCATTCAAATTATGAGACGGATTATATTTAGCCTAGAAAGTGCCTGAATACCCTTTTCAGCATAATGACTAAAAAGGTGTCACTTACGTCAGTTCATCGCGATCTCCACAAAAGTTCCTTTATAATCAATAGACCTCTTATTTACATCGTGTTACAGTGAGAGGATTCACAGCGTGCAGAAAAAAAAAATCCGCCGTTTAGAGGTGAGTGAGCACAATAGTAAACACAGGTGTTCAAGAAATCAACCAGATATGTCTGGCGATTGGCTACATTGCTCAGCGCTGCGAAAACACGTTGTAAATATAATCTTTTGGCGAACAAATACGCACTGGAGCATTAACCAAATCTGTTTCACCAATATCCTATACAGTTTTAACTGAGGGTGCTTTTTTTGACTGCGTGAGAAAATGGATGTGTGGCGTGAGAGCGTGACAAAAGTGTCAGTTGCGTGAGTCTCACGCTGAATGCGTGAGAGTTGGCAGCTCTGCGAAACATAGTGTTTATAAAATATTACATAAAAATCTTTAGATTTTTGTAATAATTAAAATCATACCTTATTTTCCTGCAAAGGTGACCTTGGACGACATTTGCAAAGGACATCAATACGAGCATTGAACAGAGAGATATGATGCCCTCCGAAACCTTGAAAGACAAGTAAAAATAAATAAATAAATACATTCACTATATACTTTCTATTGTGTTTAACTTCTAAATAAAAAAATTGTTCAGTCCTTTCTTAGAACATAACAGAGGACAACAAAACCCAGGGCATCATGGAGAAAAGCCAGTGGGATATGAAGCATATTCGTTTCGGATCTGGCCGACTCACTAGGCTTGATGATTTTGTGGTCTGCTACCAGATTTGTCATACTGCTCTGCTGAAGGAGTACGAAGACTCAGAAAGAGTGTTCAGAAGAAAGGTTTGCAAATTGTGTTAAATGTCATTAAAGCCCTATTCGCACGGGATTAGTATTATCTGGGGACCATGTGTGATTTTGAAATTACCCCCCGACATCTGAATTTCGTGTGGTGCATTCGCACGGGATAAGCGAAGCCTGTGATTTTACTCGAATTTATTGACTTATCTCCCGTATACCCGGATGTCAAGGCTTTGAGAGTCCCGTTCTATGGTCCAATTAGATGGATTAAAAAAAAAAGAAGAAAAAAAAAAAAGGAAACTAATATAGTTTCGTGCCGTCATTTACATTTCACCAGGTTAAAATAATATCTCAAGCTTTATGCTTATTTGTAACACAGTAACCTCAAAACCTTTTCAGCTTTCTCTTTCAGCAAATTGCATGGTGTAGCGATATGACAGCACCCAAAATACTATCAAACACTCCAACGCAGCTCCATTCTTCGCAAAAGATAGATAAAAAGACGCACAGGAAAAAAAAACCTTGAAAAATGATACACGACCCGCTAAATGCTGGCCGAATCACAGAGATGCCGATTCGCACGGGACTAATTTTATCACAGGACCTCGGTGTTCGGCGAAATATGGTAGGTCATTTGCGGGGGAATTTTTACTTTACAAATTACAGACATGGCCGATTCGCACAGGATTAAGATCACAGACAACCTCGGCAATTATTACAAATGACTGGAGGTCACCAGGTAATACTAATCCCGTGCGAATAGGGCTTAAGACTGTGATATTACGGTGTCGAGTTGTATGAGCAAAAATAAATTTAAAATGCATAGTTGCATACTTACATGATACAGTGAATTGGACCTGTTGATGACATCTCACATAAAAAATATATAATACCAATAAAATTTTGCATCTGCACAAGAAAAATTATGATTGCCCAAAAGAAAATTACATAAAATTGTTAGCACATATTGATCTCTGTACCAGCTCTGCAATGGTATTTCAGTGCTTAAAGGTGTCATAGGTGATTGTCTTCAGAAACATTTTTTGTTATTCTGGTTGAAAGTCTCTTCACATCATGATAGCAATCATTAAGTGGTCTAAATGTATTTTTATGTATTTATATATTCTGTGGAAGGGGTAGGACCAAGAAATGTTCATCCAATCAAAACGTTCGGCCCGAGTGTTTTAATTGTCTTTCCTACCTGCCTGTCAACGTATGTATTAGCATACCTCTGCGCACCCTGTTCGCGCAGACAGGATTCGTCATCAGCGTGATCAGGCACGCTGTGCAGACAGAGCGAGAATGTCAGGCAAACATCAACAACCCGATCTTCCTTCCTGGTATTGTAGTACTTTTACTAACTGTGCTATAAAGTTTTCTCACCAGTGAATGACACATGATGTAGCCCAGCGGTTCCCAATCCCAGTCCTCGCGCTCCCCGCTCTGCATATTTTGCATGTCTCACTTAGTTAACACACCCGATTCAGATAAGCAGCTCATTAGAAGTGATCTACGTGCATGAACTGTGTTTCGATTGACATGCTCCCTACATGGTGTTCATTGCTTCCTACTCCCTGAGCAGGGGAAATCCGTTGAAGTTTATTTCACTTCGGAACATTCATTCACGGATTGCGCTGCGCAGCGTCTTCACACACAGATGAAACTTACTAGAGAAGTGTGACATAATATACCTCTGTAAATAAATACAATTTAAATTCACGTCTAGCACACTTTAATGCCCTTTGTATAGAACATATATGCTTATTTTGAACTTGTCCATTGATGTAGCCTATTGTAGTAATTTAATGTTGTCTCTGGTATTCTGCTCTGAGCGTATGTGCGTTCAGGGGGCGTGGCTTTGGACGGCGATTGCAGGGAGGGTGGGACATTCGCTTTCAGTGCTATCAGGCTAAAGTTAGCATTTTCCGAGATCTCCAACTGCACCTTTAATGACTTCACTTAATCACTTCACAGACATTCAGAGTGGAGGAAGAGAAATGGAAGGAACGACAGCATAAGAAAAAAGGGAGACACGTAACACCGCCCACAAGCCATTCCACTTCAAGGGATCAACAAAACAGGTATACTGTTAATGTTGAGATGCTTTCTTAGATTAATAATTAATACATCTTAGTAACACATTTAAAAATTCTGGCACTCGTTCACTGACACCTGTAAACTTGAGCAGACAATTGCATACAGAACGCTCATCCACTCCTGATAGCAAAATGGAAATATTTCCATTACCTTCTAACATGTACAGATGGAGAATACGCCTGTGAAATGTAAGACATGCATTGAGGAAAACAGCACATCACAAACAGATTAAGCAGTGCAAGTGGCCTATCTATCAGCAGCACGTGTCTGTCAGAGCATCTGATGGAGCAAGCTGCTTTAAACTAAACTTGGAAGATACACAGTTTTTAAAATGTAATTTTAAAGTTCTTAAAATAAAGGCTGCCTCATATTTATGGAAAATTGGCTAATGCACTTTCCTTGCAGCAGCTCACTCGGTGTCCTCCGCTATTGTTCAGATGCACTCCTATCAAACTACTGTATATCAGTATAATCTGTGTTGCCCCACAGAGTGATATTGTAAGTATTATATATGAGATGAACATAAGAATTGCTTGCAACAGGTACTGGTACTTGTCATGTTTCCAATTTATTCAGGACTTGCCAGCTTTGTATATTATTTCAATAATGTAAACATGTTATGGTTTACAGTGCAAATGTATACCGATCAGACATAACATTATGACCACTCGCAGGTGAAGTAGCTCTTGTGGGGTGTTCACACTGCAGTGGTCAGTATCTAGAAACACTGACACTGTGATTTTAAGATCCATCTTTTCACACTGAGGAAAACTAAGGGACTCATAAGTAACTATTACATAAGGTTCAAATGCTCATTGATGCTCCAGAAGGAAAACAATGCATTAAGAGCCGGGTGGAGGGGGGATCAGGGTAAATTTAACTTTTGTTTTCTGGGAAACATGTAACTATATTCTGTAGTTTCTGAGGGTAGTACTAAATGGAATAAATATGATATTTAGGCTAAATAAGAAAAACGTATGTGTGTTATATAACCATAAAACCTCCAACACTATATTGGCCAGTGTTTCAGTTTCATTCTCCAACAACCCCTGTATATATGTATGTATGTGTGTGTGTGTGTGTGTGTGTGTGTGTGTTCTAAATGTTTATTCATTCGTTCAGGTGGACTTTAAAAATTACCAAGCTGTGGTTTCATTTGTAAATGTTGGCAATGTCCACTGGAAGTTTCTGGTGAGTATGTTACATTTTTATAATGTCATTACGATGTGAGGTACCTTTTTATTTTTTAAATTTAATCAGTGTTTGTTGTATTACATTGTTTACTTATCATTTTCAGTACATAGATGCGGTGAACCACACAGTGTATCTGGTGGATCCTGCAAAAAGTCTGACAGAGGAAACTGATTCCAATCTTGCAGCCAAAAGATTCAGGTATTCATGTAATTTATAATATACAAACCCGATTCCAAAAAAGTTGGGACACTGTACAAATTGTGAATAAAAACAGAATGCAATGATGTGGAAGTTTCAGATTTCAATATTTTATT